>JAECUM010090777.1:0-88215 GCA_016617855.1 Megalonaias nervosa
AAACAAGAGCACAATTTAAGTATGCTCTTAGATTATGCAAGAAAGATGAAGTAAAACATAGAGCAGACTCGCTAGCACAAAAATTTGAAAATGTTGACCAACGTGAATTCTGGAAGCAAGTTAAACAAAGTACTACGACAACTTCCAATAAACTACCAATCTGCATTGATGGGAACCATGGTCAAAATAATATATGCAACATGTGGAAAAATCATTTTGAAGATTTACTCAATAGTGTTAAAAACGATTCGAATAAGAAGCGTGTTACTTCAGCATTGAATACCCCTTCTGCTCATATTGAGGTAATCACATTATCTGAGATCCAAAATGCAATAACAAGACAAAAAGGTGGTAAATGTCCAGGATCAGATTTTTTATATGTGGAACATTTTAAATTTTCGGATACTAGACTTCATGGGCTATTAATGATTTTATTTAATTGTATGTTTGTGCATAACTTTGTACCAGATGATTTCACAAAAGTTACAATTATACCGCTACTAAAAAGCAAAATTGGTAACCTGGCGGACAAAAATAACTACAGACCTATAGCTCTTACGACTATCATCTCAAAAATATTTGAATGCATCATACTACAAAGATGTGAAGTCACAATCTCCGATAATCAGTTTGGTTTTAAAAAGCAGCATTCAACAGATTTATGTCTATATGCCTTTAAGAAAACCGTCAGCTATTATGTAGAACATGGCAGCCCAGTATTTGCATGCTTTTTAGACGCTAGTAAGGCATTTGATAGGGTCAATCATTGGACACTCTTTAAAAAGTTGCTTGATATTAAAATACCTGTATACATAGTTAATACTTTAGTTAACTGGTATGGCAAACAGTTGTATTATGTGCGATGGGGAAGTGTAATATCCAGCGCTTTCCATGTAACCAATGGAGTGAGGCAGGGAGGTATTCTTTCCCCCTTGTTATTTAATATATACATAGATGAGTTAAATCGTATCCTGGGCCAGTGTTACGTAGGGTTACGTCTGCCACCAAATGTGTTGTTTCTTAACAATTTTAGTTTTGCTGATGATATGTCACTGATAAGTCCTTCTATCACAGGTTTAAGGAAATTATTGAAGATATGTGAACAATACGCATTAGAGAATGATATCATCTATAATACACAAAAATCAGTATGCATGGTCTTTCAGCCAACTTCTTTTAAATTACCATCACCTCCCCCTGTACATCTTAACGGCAATGCTCTTACGTATGTCGACAGTTATATGTATTTGGGTCATATTTTGAAATCCAATCAGTCAGATAATGAAGATATGATGAGACATTATCGATATTTGTGTACTAGAACAAACATGCTTCTACGCAAATTTAAGAATTGTTCATTGAGTATCAAAATTAGATTATTCAAATCTTATTGCTGCACTATGTATTGTGCTCCACTGTGGACAAACTTTAGTGAATGTATGAAAAGAAAACTAGTAATTGGTTATAATAATAGTCTTCGTTTTCTATTAGGTCTTCCTAGATGGAACAGTGCCTCCAACATGTTTGTAAATTATAATGTATTCAGTTTTGAGGAAGTAATGAGAAAGTATGTATTCTCAATGATAACAAGACTATCTAATAGTGAGAACTGTATATTGAAATCACTTTGGAACTATGACATTCATTTAAATTCTCATATTATTAGTAGATGGAACAAATTACTCTTTAAATGTGCCACTTAATTTCATTCTTAACAATGCAGGGCACAGTCCATTGTTGTAGATGTGTCTGTATACTTGTAAATATGATATATATGTTCTTTTATGTTTACAATGTTTTACTTTATATCCGTATTTTAATTTAGATGTATGGACTATGTAGTCTGAAATAAAGAATTCTTATCTTCTTATCTTATCTTATCTTATATTGACTTAACAGGATTTGCTCACGTAGAATCATTCGAGTTTAGAGAAGATCTCCATGCAATTACTTATACTTGGTTCGGACGACATTTTTCAGAGCGATGTTGGGTTCCGATAGTACTATTGCGATATATGCTTGATGCTGGGTTTTTAATATCGTTGAGAGTAACTGAAGCGATTATATCGTATAATTCACAGAAGCAAGTTTGGTTACCAGAACCGGACAGATTTAATAGCAATGATACCAGGAAAGAATTCCCTGATATTGATGAAGATCATATTATTAAAATAAATAAATGCAGGAACGAGCATGATGAGAAATTTGCAAAAGATCTTGGTAGAAAGATAATCGGTAAGTTCACTCAAGGTGGTTCATACGATTATAAACGGCATTGTACAAGATTGATTATGGACGATGCTGAACTAGATTTTATAATCGCTGATACAACGGAGAAAAATGCATTTATAAACAGATGTAGTGCTTATTTATCAGATGGAACGAAACTAGGTACCATTGTGAGCTATCTTGATGGCGAGTCACCGCAGTTTACTCATTTAAGATCTTCGATGTTAGCGTATGTTTCGATAAATCTATTATCGATGATAAACAAATTTCCTCGTTACGCTGTCAGAGTCGCTACTGATTCATTTTATGTACATAAAAAATATAAAGATTTATTAAAACTCGGTAATGGTGAATGGGGATCATGGAGAATAAAACAGGAAAATATACTTAGTTATTCTGAATTTGCCGACGTTGAAATTAAGGAAATATATTACAAAAATAATAATCAAATATTAAAGTCATCTGCACCATCTGTGTACGATCCTGTATCTAGACATAAAACCGTTTATCTTAATGGGTGTGGAGGGTCAGGTAAAACAACTCGTGTTATTAATTTATTTATAAATAATATATCAGATATGATTGTTTTAACACCGACGCACAAACTTGCCAGAGAAATAAAGCAACGAGGAGTAAAATCGTGTACTTATCACAGTTTCTTTAGATGGTGTGGAGACACATGGACTCCTGAACGAATGGGTGAAAAATATATACCCAGGTATATTATATGGGACGAGATATGCACGGTGTCGTTAGAAACACTAAAAACATTTCTTGATTGGTTATTATTGAAGAATACTGCTGTGATTATGTGTGGCGATAATGGTCAACCACCACCCTTTGTTGGACAGTCTCCACATGAATGGCTGAAGAATAACGTAGATTATTATGAAGAAATAAATGATGACCATAGAGCTATTGATGAACCGCTGAAGGAATTTAAAAAATTAATCAGACTACAGCCAGACAGAGTACAATGTGAGATAATGCGAGGAGTAATTCCAGAGACTTCTATGAATGAATTTTGGACTTTATGGAAACCTGCTGATTTGATAGTCGCGAGTAGAAAGATAGTTCGTGATGAACTACAAAAGAAATTATTTACGTTACATAAAGAAAAGTTTCCGGATCTACATGTACCTTTATGTTATCGCCCAGCAGATACTCGACGACAGAATATTGATGTTGAAATACCAGGTGGAGATGCTGAAAATGTCCGAGTACAAAATCTTGTCTTGAATGATATCGTGTTGGTTGTTGTTGATGTTGTTGAGAGCGCGTTGAACATGGATAAATCACCATGGACGTTAGGATACGCTATAACGATTCACTCGTCGCAGGGATTAACTATAACTGATATTAAAATCTGGATTGTAGATGATCGGATCGAATGGTCAAATTTAGTCTATCTCGCCGTATCTCAAATCAGGAGAATATCGCAACTGCGTAGAGTTATTGTAGATTACGTAACTGAAGAAATCACTAACAATATCGATATCAATAAAAAATTAGTTAGCTATAAACAGTGTGACAAAAAAAATAAGCGTGACTTTGGTCTTGATGCTGAATTTATTATAACACTAAAACAACTACAAAATAATCATTGCGCAAGTTGCAACTGTAATGTGTCATGGCAGCATTCAAATAATAATCCAAGACAATTTACCGTAGACAGAATTAATAGTGATCTTGGTCATACACGTGATAATGTGATGTTGACATGCCTTGAGTGTAATCGACGTCGAGGCTCTGGACGTTTACAAAATTGAGCTTGGTGGTAATTGCGTATCCTCAGGAATTACTTGCAATTGTTCACGTACAAATCCACGTTGAGGGGCTGTAGAATCTAGTCTGTATATTGGAGGTCTACCAGTGGATCTAACCACGCTAGAAATTTTATGTGTAGTCACGCTCCAGATAGGATCGGTTGCTCTTTTTTACCACCTTCAAGTTCGCCAGGTTCATATAAATATCTAACTGTAACATTACCTAATACTGGTTGAGAGAAAGATTCACGTCGTTGTATTGGTATATATATTTTTTGATCGCATTAGAAGGTTTCATGGAAGTTGCACGAGTAATTTCATTATTCAACGCAGCTATCACACTCGGTAATCTTGCAACCCATTCACGAGATCTATCTTTGAGGTCAGTAGATATTTCCTTTGCATATTGGTATCCGAATAACCGCTCAGCAAGTGTTCAATTAAATCGTTCAACAATTGCCTGATCATGATGAATTTCAGTATGTCCTCGTCTGATTTTAACGTTATGTTTCTTCATCAACGATGATACTACTCCAAGAAATTCTTTACCAGGATCAACTTGTAATAACCGTGGCCATCGTAGACCACCACGTTGATAAATGCGCTCAAACGCAGATGCAACTTCAGATGCTGTCTTTGTTGATAATGGCTCCGTTTCTTTATATCTACTCGCAACATCAACGACAGTTAACGCGTATTTGTACGTGCGTGATTTTCGTCCACGTGTTTCAATGGTATCGTGTGGTAAAAATAAAATATCCGCTTGATGAACTTCATTAGGAACGCTAACATCAAAATGCGCATACTGAATTCTTTTAGGTGGACTTAGGAAGATTTGCCATATTGCCTGTCGTGCTAACCATGATGCAGCGACATTACGTGAAACTTTTGCTGCTTCGGCAAGTTTACTAATCGCTGCTTTACCTCTCCAGAATCCTCTCGGGGAATAATAAACAGATTCCATTATGATAGTTATATAATTAATTGCCAGCCCCTAACACTAGTTTGCCTTTCATAGCAGTTTTTACTAGAAAACTAGCGAATTTATCTCTGAGAGATTTATTAGGTATAGCATTTAATGCGTGAATCAATTTCACATCTGCGAGATGTCGCTGTTGCAAATCTTTACTTTTATACGCGACATCATGAACGTAACACGCTTGATCAATCTTATTTACTGGATACTCTCCTGGTTTTGGTTGATCTTGATCATCAAGTCGGATATCAAGCCGAGTTCCTGGACCACAATAATTATATCCGGGTAAATGTTTCTCACCGGGGTATTTAGCCCATGGAGTTCCTGGTAATTTTCCTAACGAAGCAGCGATATCACCACCTGTCTTTGTTGGAATAAATTTATATTTCTTGGTGCCACATTTCACACACTTGCCTGTAAGTGCACGTCTTTTATTTCTTGTTGTTATTGTCGTTAATTCAGTAGTATCGGTAGGTGCTCTGCATCGAACACAATATAGAATCATATTATTTATTATATGGATATAATTGACTTTTCTGCGACACGAAAACAAGAACCAGTAAAACACCATCCAGCGCTTCCGAATTCTATCAGAATGATTATAATAGGCCCATCTGGAAGTGGGAAGACGCAATTATTGCTCAATCTAATAATGCGATGGCTGAAGTGGGATAAATTATATTTAGTAGCGCCATCTGTAGATGATCAGCGATGTTACGAAGTACTTAAAGATTTTAATGAAAACGCAAAATCGTTACATGAAGACAATGTCATAGACTTTATTACTGATATTGATGAAGCGCCATCCGTAGATGATCTGGATGGACTCATTAATAATTTAGTAGTGTATGATGATGTCATGCTGGACAAACAATCAAATCCAGCTAGAATATTTTCACGAGGCCGTCACAAAAACACATACGTGATTTATGTTACACAGCGTTATACACAAATTCTAAAAGTAATCAGAGACAACTGCAATATTTTGGTTGTGTTCAACGGAGTTGATAATCATACGCTGCAGAATATTTATTATACTTGGTGTTCAGGCGACATGGACATGAACAAATTTAAAAATTTCTTTTCAAAAGCACAAGCTGCTCCCTTTGGTTTTGTAACGATAAATTTACATGATCCTAGGTCAAGATATCGCAACGGACTTGATATAATTTTTGGATAAAAACCATAGCAGCAGGCAGGGTGGACGACAAAAAATTAAGTGACCAGTACGTGAAAAAATATGGTCAATTAGAGAAGTTTTCATTATTAAGACAAAAACTTTTGTTTTACAGCCTTTCGTAGGAACCCTTAATTTCAAAAATAAGGTCTATATAGTTAAGCCAAAAAGTTGTAGGGTCCACCCTGCCTGCTGCTAAAGGTGGTTCAAGTTTGCTACGCCGGCTAGTATGCGGCTACCCTATGCCGACACCAAATGGTGTCGGAGAATTCCAACTTTTCGATAGGCAGTGGACTCTGACCCTACACCCCAACATCAATGTCCAAATATCACAGATTTGGTGGCAAGGGTCAGAGGAAACTCGGACTATAGTTAACTATGTACTTACCTTTTCTTCCGTCGGAGATTTTCTTGACATCAACTTTGGTTGGTATACTTTTCTTGGTATTGAGATAACCTTGGCTTTCTTAGCATTTCCACGGTGTGTTGGCGTGGTTTGAATCTTATTCCTGTATACGACCCTGAATTTCGAATTTTTCTGAACTTTTCTTCTACTTCATCAAGGTTAGTCTTGTTTACATCCAGGGATTTTATTGTCAAGCTGCATTCAGTACAAATGAATGCATGTTTTTCAGGCGTGAATGTCACAGAATATGTTTTTTTCTAGTGATTCTGTCGCACTAGGTACACCTTTAAATTTAGAATGAATGGCTATTCTTTTAAATCCTTTAATTTTCTTCTGAAACTCAGTGCCGCAGCATGAACACTCCATCATAGTACAATTATCTTCCAATGTTGTTGAAGCAAAAACTCGAAAATATTGAATGAAAGTCATGCAATGTCTACAATAACATGAAAGAACACATAGTTTTCAACATATTAATTGAGATGACACCAGCCCAAAACATGTCGCTGTCGCATCATCCTGCAAAGAGGCTGATTGATCACGCTGAAACCACACGTCAACGCGGTTTTGTTGTTATTACGTGACTTTTTGACCTGTGACGTTGTATGCATATCGGCCGCGAGATTTGGTAAGTCATGTGACTAGCAATGCAAAAGAAGCGAACCAGGTCAAATTTCATCAACGCTGTAGTTTCGTCTCGTCTGACAACGGATTAAAGGCAAAATCGGTGTTATACATGTAATTTCTGAGAAGATAAATGATTTCCCTATCGATTTAATGTAAGTATGGCCCAATGTAAGGTCGTTTAAGTTTGCTAGGCCTGATGGTAGGCGAGTACCCTATGCCGACACCAAATGGTGTCGGCGAATTCCAACTTTTCGATAGGGAATGGACTCTGACCCTACACCCCAACATAAAAAACCAAATATCAAAAATGGGGTGTCAAGGGTAGGAGGAAACTCGGACTAATTATTACACTATATATCCTCGTGATACAGTATTTTTTTTTCTAAAATATGGAATAGTCGTTTAATTTACTGGTGGTTAGCATCAGATGATTATTGTAAAAATAGTTATACTAATGTTTATTTTGGCATCAACTTGTGGTGTGACAGGCAAGAAGGTCGTGGTCCTGAGCGAAGATTAATCACGTTCAAAAGAAGGCGTATAGGTACCTTAAATAGAAGCAAGCAGTTTTGAGCACTAATTTAAGAACAAAGCTGCTAAATTGCAATTCCTAAGGATGAAGAGATATTAAATGATATACACGGAGATAATTTGACGTCGACAAATGGGAAGGAAACCCAGTATATATTCCTGAGGCATTTATAAACACAAATGCTAAAACTGTTACGGTACTTGATAGTAGAGGTCCAGGAATTTTTCGTGCGAGTTAAACACGGAAAGAACGAATAGTATGAAATTGGTTGATTTATACAGCACACTAAATTTTGAAATACCCTAGTTAAGATGTTGACTATATTATGATAAAATATCTATGAAGTTGTTTTGGTTCCCAGCGAGGATGTTATCATTCATGATGTGAATGTCCGTTTTCAACCGCAGCTGCTCGACACGAGCTTGATGTTAAGAAAAAACAATAATCTGAAGGAAAAAAGTCATACAGAGTTATAAAAATACCTCATATTACCCTCATGACCCGTTCTGACATTGGACCCTCTCTATCATGCTATATAAGAGACTCTTATATAGTATGATAGAGAGGATCCAATGTCAGAATGGGTCATGAGGGTAATATGAGGTATTTTTGTCACACTGTATGATTTTTTTTTTCCTTCAGATTATTGTTTTTTTCTTAACATCAAGCTCGCGTCGAGCACCTGTGTGTGCAGAGTGAGAGCATCTTTTTACAACTTGTGAAAATAGTAGTAATATAATACTGTAAATAACATTTTCATGATGCTTTCATTATTCTGAGCAAATTCAACTAATCTACTGAGTTCGCATTATTAAATTTCCCTAGTATTAAAAGATAACAGATTCTGCGCTATGTTTACTGCAGGGTAGAAACTGGTAGAATGGGCTACTGATATTGATGATATTAATGCTATGCCAAAACATTACTTATAAGACCTCTAATGAGAGAGTGCCTGTGTTGAGAGACTTCTGGTAGCATGGTAGTTTCTCAAGATATATTTCATTGTAAGCAGAACAAAACCAAGAAGAAGAAGAAGAGGAACACAGTATTCACCATTGCAAATCTATGTGCTTATCATTGAATTGTCAAAACCCCGTTTTCCTCCAATACTACTCACAATCTTTCCCCCAGGCAACGTCACATGGATCCAGATGCAAAATTCATCCTGCTATATGTGTCATATGTGAATTTTGGTCAGGAGATGTATGAAAATATCATTGTAAATGAAATGTTCGTGTTTTTATTATGGACCCTCTTTCAGGCACCCCAAGGTTGGGACCCTATATTATGACATGTTCTTGCTTATGGTCATCATTGGGGCAAATAGTCACAAACATGAATCAGCCTTGAAGTTAATGAGGATGTGTGGTAACAGACAGTTGATATCACAATATACCAGATGCTTTTTAAAAAAAGCACATGGATAATTATAATGAATAAGTAGAATTTGCAGTTAATCAAGGCCATTTCCTCAGTTGATGATTGGATCAGCTCACAAAGCCATAGTGAATGTACATTGCCCATATATGTATTTTTTTTAAAGGTATGGGGACAAAAACATTAAAAAGGTCAACATCTTAGCTTGATCTTATTGTTACACTTGTGCTATACAAATGGCCAACTAGTTGGTTATTAGTATGGTGATCCTATAGTCCGTGCAATTTGCATGAAGAACAGATGTCTGTACAAATAAAATATTTTTTGCAGGCCAAACTATTTGTCTGACCTTAGATTTCTTTTACAGCTATGATGGTGATTGATAAGAAGTGTCCAAAACCCAGCTGACTAACTCAGAAGTTGAGATGCCTCCCACTGGTGCCGAAACCAAGGTCCAAGATCCAGAGTACAAGAACTGGCTTATAGTTGGCTTGGCTTTATGCTATCTAAAGAATGGACTCCATTCCTTTATACACGGAGAGGTGGATGCTATGCACCAGTCCCTGTTGCAGAAACTGTATGGGGGCTCAGCTGTGCGAACACCACAATGTTCCAGCTGCCAGTCCAAGGATGTGAAACAGAACAGAAATACATATGTCTGGAAGTTTCGTTGTCCCTGCCCATCCAGTCTCTGTAATGTCTGGTTGAAGGAATTATTGACTCTCCACAACAACCCTACTTCCAGTAAAATCTACTGGAAGAACTGTGATGTAACTGCCTGGCCATTTGTTCCCTGGGAATGTGCAAAGCTGTACATGCCTCGAGGTCAGCCACCATCCAACACTGGACCAGCCATGAGTGATTCCCAAGCCCTACTCACCCTGATGGCTAATTGTACATTCTTCCATGGGAAACTATCCCAAGCAGGCCTTGCACTGACACATACGGTATATGGCTGTCTGTCTGACATTTATCATCATCACTCATTATTTTGCAGCATATGTTTCCCTGTGATTATTTCTTATGCCACCCACTCCATTTTCAAGAATGAATTTGTGAACAATTTTGTATATGTAAAGTTATTGGAAATCACTCATTGAATTGATTCCTCATATCTATCACACGTAATCACCAACTCTTAAGAATTTATTCATGAACATCATTCATTCTCTCCAAGCACCAACCCTTGGGACTGAAGTTATGAAAGGATTTTCATATAACATGGCATTTTAACTCATTTATATTGATTCATAGCTATTCTAACCACCCCACCTACCCCTTGAAGCTGAATTTGTGAATATCGCTGTGTACCACCATGGAGAATCCTAAGATTGAATGGCCAGCTGAATACAATACAGTACAAGTCAGATATAATAATGGAGAAACATAAGATGGTATGGCCAGCCTGTTACGATAAACATCAGATATATCTATCGAGAATGATAAGTTTGAATGGCCAGCCTAATACAATACAGGAGAAATCAGATATAACAGTCGAGAATCATAGAATGTCCAGCTAGATATAGTATAGTGAGAGTCAGATATAACAATGGAGAATCATTAGATTAAACAGCCAGCCAAATGCAATGTTGTAAAAGTCAGATATAACACTGGTGTTTTATTATTATTATGACTTTATTAATATTACTCTATATTATTATTATTGTTATTATTTAATTTAAGTGCATAGAAACCACAGCAGTTTAGTAGATTCATTTTGAGGCGATAATTTGTGTGCCTAAAACCACTAAGACATGCTAAATATAATTTTAAAAAACTAGAGGCAAGTAAATGGCATGTCATCACTTAAAACCTGCGTCATGAAAGTGATTTCTGATTGAAAGCCGTTTGAAGTAGTGTGAATCTCATAGCTGACCAGTCTAATAAAATACAGTACAAGTCAGACATAACAATGGAGAACCCTAAGATTGAATGGCCATTCTAATACAATACAGTGAAAGTCAGATATAACAATGGAGAATTGTGCTATTTAATGTCCAGACAAATACAATACAGTAAAAGTCAGATATAACAATCGAGAATTGTGCTATTTAATGTCCAGACAAATACAATACAGTAAAAGTCAGATATAACAATGGAGAATCATAAGATTGAATGGCCAGTCTAATACAATACAGTGAAAGTCAGATATAACAATGGAGAATCATGTGATTGAATGTTTAGACAAATACAATACAGTAAAAGTCAGATATAAAATTAGAGAATCATAAGTTTGAAGGCCAGCCTAATATAGTAAAGTCAGATATAACAATTATTACAAAAATATGGACTTAAAATAATTAATAGAAAAGAGTGAGATGCAAAAAGCTTTAAAAAAGTAACATATAATTTATTTACCTAGAATACAAAGTGAAAATGTAAAAAGAACTTACACTATTGCGATTTAAATCCCAAATAATCCTAGAATTTCTAGCACAAGTCCTAATGATTAAAGTTCAGAATAAGTTTCATTGGTATTCCAGATAATTTCAGTGCTGAATGATTTGATGTGCCTGAAGTGACTTGTGTCATAGTAGTTCATCTGCAGTCTTGTTGAATAACAATAATACAATCCAACAATATATCCTTATTTGAATTTAATAATAAATCCAAGTCTCTGTTTCCAATAACGTTATTTTTGAGCACTTTGTATTTCCAAAGTAGAATAACGAATTAAATAATTTGAATTCATAAATTCCAGCCCAAATGATATACTGGTCACAACAATAATACAACTGGTTCTGCTCAGATCTTACAGAATGAATAAATAATTTCTAGATAAAAAAGACTATATAGTCTTCTACTTGACCGCAGGTCACAATTAGCATTTCTAAAAATTATTACCTAATGGAAAATCTTAGTTATAATTTAGTAGGTTACTAAAATTTTAATATAAAATTTGGTAAACAACAGTTAAACCCAGCATTTCATGTGGAATTTCCAGTGTTCTGGACTCAGATTGATATAAACATGTTGTTGCAAAACCAAAATCAATGATTCAGGTCAGGCAGAAAATCAACTTGATTTTGGACAGGGTCAAGTCCATACTAAAATTATCCATAGCATATAATAAATATTTTTAAAAAATTAACAAACAGTGCAGATTAAATATACGTAACACCATGGAGAATCGTAAGTTTGAATGGCCAGTCTAATACAATTAAAGTCCGATATAAAAATGGAGAATCATCTGATTGGATGGCCAGCCTAATACAATAGTGTATTGTGGAAAGGTCAGATATAATGCTGTACAGGTTTTAAGAACTTTTAATGAAATGACTCTTAGTAAAAATACTTTCAGAGAGCTCTATTACCATAATCCAATATAACAATGGAGAATAATAAGATAGAATGACTAGCCTGGTGAAATACAGTAGAAGTCAGATGTAACAAATGAAAAATTATAAGATTGGATGTAACCTAATACAATACAGAATATAACATTAAATTCAGTGATACTTATAAGTAGTGACAGTATGATTATAACCTTAAATTCAGTGAAACGTTGTTTATGGGTATTTGATAACCACATTTTTAAAAATATTATTAATGAATACAATGCCTGGTGGGCTTCATACTTTGCTTTATAACCAATAAAAATGTGTAACCAGAAACATTATGTAAAGATTTTATTGTTTTAATTTTTGTGAGTAATAACTGAATATTCAAACATTCATAACCAGCTGCTGCTGCTAGTGTACAGGGAGAGGAGAATGTTTACATCAATAAAACAATAGATTAAAGTCAAGTATGTTGTATGGCTCATTCAGATTTAATCCGTGTCAAAAGAAATGACTCATTGTTAAAATGTCTTTATAGTCCTGAGATGTTCAGTTGTAGGGACTCCGGGTGTGCAACTGGTCTAAGGCACTTGCCTTTACTGACATCTCACCTCTGTCCGTGTGGGTTTGAGTCCTGGGCTCATCTAACGTAGGTATGTGAGAAAGTTTGCCAGTAGCTTTCCATTTGTTGGCGGTTCTTTCCAGGTTTCTCCTAGAGTCATCCTCCACCACATATAATGGCCACCATGTATAGGCAGTCATGTGCTGATAAATGGTATAAAACCCATAACATGTTCAATTGTATGCCTTCAACCAAATATACTCAAATTGCTGGGAAATAATATAAAGGCCCTGAAGTGGATAATTATGCGAGTGATATGAAAGAATAAATTCAAATGCACAATGAACATAACTGATAAATGCTATTTCAAGGAAACAGAAAACTCAGAATTGCAAAGCACAGAAAGAAGAATGATAAATGAAAATCAAATGAAGTGCAGATGCAGATCATTAATGAGTTGTTCTGTTGACCTACATTTTGGGCTGTCGAAAGCTGTTTTTGCATTTCTTTCAGGTTAAAGTTCTTTACACTGACATGTTTTCACTCTGTATGTCATGCAATTTTGTGTCATGTGATAATTACATCTATACAGCCTTTGTTTGAATAAACCAAGAAATAAAATTTGCAGTGCAATTATATTTTTGCAGTTGTAATATTTTTATTCGTCATAAATTCAGTTCTGTTTATTGAAATTTATGCATTTTCTATTTTATTAAAGTACACTTGTACAAAGACACCTTCTTAAAGTAAAAGTTCTCTCCAATTAATACTGTTGAAAATGGAAATCCCAACTTGGTTAATGCATTCTAAATGAGCAAAGAATAAAGGGCAATAATGACAAATGGAAGTGATAAATACAAAATCAGAACAAATTTTGCACATCATAAACAAAAGTAACCAAATATTTCCTGAAATGTGAATGTGAGTGGAATGCAGAGTGAAGGAAAATGAAATGCAAATAAAGTGGAATTGAAATTCAAGCGAAATGTAGATTTGGTAATATTACCCATTTCAGGGTCGATATAAATATTTGTGATGTATTACTAGTTACTTTAATTATTGCATTGATAAATTGTAGGTGTCCAAAATAAGGAACAGTGTGATGCACTCTGGGGACATGAAGCTCTCAGATGGTGACAGGAATAGTTTCATACAGGACATAATTCATTTGTTGGAGGATCAAATGTGCCTCGGTCGAATGGAAGGATGTAAACAGGCTGTGGACGAGATAAATAGGGTATGGAACATGATTATAGCTGTGCTAATTGCTAACATCAATAAAACTTTGTAGGAAGCCTTTAAAGAAGTAAAGTTTGGAAGATTTAGATAGTAAAGTTCACGTGGGTCAAGTATTTTTTATTTATGCTATGCTCCCACTGAAATTGCAGAAGAAAGCAAATTGTTTTCATATGTGCATCCATCAATAAGTTGATATGTTTTCATTGAATTTTAGCACAATAGTACAGAATTATTGAACTTCAAGCCATGATATTTTACATAATAGTCATATGTATAAATAGATGACATGATTAGATTTCAACCTATTACAACACTTTTCAATGCACAAATAGTTTTATCTCTTTTTTTTGTTGGGATTTCAACATTTTTTGATGAAAATATTAATAGTACAATTGAGCCAAAACCACTTGAGGCAGATGGGTGATATTTGACGACATATTTGTATTCAGATTTAGATAACCTGGATATATTTAGACCATTATAAAAAAACACCTCAGATTGTTTGAAATATTTTGGACTTGGACTGTTGTGACAAACACCTTGCAAGCCAGATTAAGCAAACAGACTGAGATGAACAGATGTAGGCATATTTGTATTTATATGTAGATGACTTGATTTTGATTTGCAGTCCATTGCAATAATTTCAAACATTAAACATTATATTTAACCTTTTTGACCTAGGAATTTTAAAGAAATTTATCTTAGCATGGTGAGAAAAAAATCAGCCATGAAATATAGTAGGCATATTTGTAAAACACTTTTGCACATTTTTGGAAATTTATAATTTGTTTGACTTAGACCTTTTTGATCTTGAGAGGAGTCTACTACTACAACGTAACAACAGTAGGAGCAACCATGTTTTACATAAAATGTCTTTATTTTAGCATTAATTGTTCTAAAGTTCATGTGGTTGTTCTGTGTTTGCATCTATCAGTTGTTTGTAATTGATACAGCTGCAAAGCTACCTGGAGGAAAGGCATTAAACTGGTATGCAGTTTAATGGCATACATTAAAATAATTTTTATGTAAGGCTCAGAATGAAAATGGTACTAATCTGTTATCTAAAATAGGTTCTGTGGTAGCTATAAGATTTGTTATCACTTCTCCTGAACAGGGGGTGTTTTGATTTTGTTGGTTTTAATGACACTTTTGACAAACTATTTAAAGAGGGTAATTCAATTAGTTAAATACAACTAATCTCCCTTGAGGTCCTTTACAACAACAATATATATATATATATATATATATATATATATATATATATATGTATATACACAAATTTGTATAGTTAAATCCTACTTTCATGATGTATTTTAGCATGTATTTGTAGATGTACTTACTTGTTAGTTATTTTCATGAGTGAGAAAACTGACAGGAAGACTATATATATGCCTTATATTGGGCTCTGTTTCCCAAGGGTTGTGGGTTCGATACCCACAAAGGCCAGCCCAGGTTGTCTTTGTTGGTATATCATGTGCTGCTAAAAGCAACATCCAAAACCAATCTGAAAGAAAATGTGTAGGTATGAGTTCCCAATATTGCTGCCAGAGTGGTTATCATGAAGATCTTGTGATTTCTTTTCCAAAACAGATGGTCATATTGATGTGTTTTACTAAAACCCTTCTGGGAATATATAGCTGGTCATATGTTAGAAAATTTTGCTTATTTAACTGCCATAATAGTAAACACTTTCAGAATCTGGTTACATCTACCGCTCTGCTCTTGAATGGCTGGTTGTAGGAACGTAGTCTTTGCATGAAAACAGTGTAACAATATTTAGCATGTCTCAACTGAAAATGTACCTCCAAGATGACAACCATGAAAGAATTATGGCATGTATATGAGGTTTCACTAAAATACCTCTTGTAATATGCAATTGGTCCTGGATGAAAATTTGTTCAGGTCTTGTCACCAATGTGCCCATGTTGTTGCAAACAAGTCTGAGAACCAGACCTGCTTTACCTTGGAGTCAATTCAGAGGTCACAGTTTGCACTTATGTATTAAGCTGAGCTTGTGAAAACAGTGACTTGTATATATATGAATGTTGTTCAGATTTTGTATTTTGATGCATTTTGGAAAGTATGTTGATATTCAGCACGTTGATATATATTTCACAGTTGATGGTCACGACTTGGTTTGTATCTGTGATGCCTTGTGAGCATGGGTACACAATGAAGCATGACTGGATTTAATCTGGTTTGTGGATATGTATCAGAAGAATACCTTGAAGTAAATAACTTCGTTATGATATGCTCTTTTGTTTTTCCATTAACTTCACATTGTCAGAATTGTGCAATATTTCTCCATACTGCACTATTTCATGCTGCATGACACGTGTATCTGAAAATAGTATTGTGTGTCTGGAACTGCCATTTATTGTAAACAAGCAAGGTATGCTCCTGTAGCAGATGCTGGAGCTTTCGATTTATTAGGTTTGTCTTTGAATGAACTAGGCAAGTTGGTTGGTCCATTTAAAAGAAGAGATGATAAACAGTTGAATATGTTGATGAGTTCATTTCATTTAATCACATAAGAAACTTTCAACCAAGCAGACAACTGAACATGATATACACAATAAACGTGAGACATGCAACACTCAAAATACCATTTTGACCATTATAAACACATAATTAGGATGAATGGTCATATTAACTATTTGCTGATTATGAGCCATGCATTTTAGGGTCTATAAAATTCGCATTGAAAGGCATATTAAGGCCAGGGGCTATCCTGTTTCCCTCAGAGATGCCTGATCTTACAATTCTGTCCAAGCACTAAAACCAAAAATGCAACTGAAGATGGCGATTTTTGGCAGAAAAGCATGAGCCTCAGAGCCAATAAGGCAAGATGATAAAGAAGACTTATTTCTACTGGCGAAATGGTCATTTTCCCCGATGTACTTTTTTGAGAAATGTGTGGATTTATAGTACAAGTCATACAGGCAATGTAAATAGTTGGGTCCTTCCAACAAAGAGCATACAAGTAATAGACATAAAAATATGTTATTTATAGCTGGTAATAAAAATGGCAATAAATATCCTTAACATTTTGCATCTAGCCTTTCCTCAACATGTTCGTTCTTAGTTATTTCTGCTAATCAGAATTACGTGGTTTCCAAAAATTGGTCCACAACGCACAAATGTGTTGCTATTTAGACTACATTTCCAGTGCAAATCACGTTCCAAAGGAGAGTTTACTACTTTCGAAAAGAAAATGAATTAGATATTCCCTAACAAACAATAATCAATTCTGCATCTTCTTGAGAGCTTAAATTAAAAGAATTTCATATTTTTTCAACCTTATGATTCCAAACTATCAATGACAGAACAAAAACACATGCTTGCATCAAGGCCAGTCCCTTAAGCCACATTTACTTCTGACCCAGCTAATAACTCCAGTCTATCACAATAAGAAATGCAGAATTCAATTGGATTGACAGTGAAACAAAACCTCTCTGTACCAACTGGAAAAAATCGTTTTAAGGTGTACTGATTCACAATATGACTCTAAATTCCAATTTTATTTAGATCAAAATCAGATTTCTTTTTTTAAAAAAATGACTCGGCCTGCAGTATGCAACTAAGTTTAAAGGTCACTGGGCAATGCTGCGTGTGCATGAAGACAGTTACTGTGTGTTTGTTTAACTATGCTTGTGTATTTACTTTGGAATATAGCAGAAATTCATTTATGTTGTTCCTTATAGTGTGTTCTTTTTCACTATTCAGCTATGTTTACAGAAGCAAAATGAGTATATAATAAAAAGGTTTCTACCTTTGTATAGGAAACTATGAAGTCATTTTTTCTGAGCTATACTGCACTCCTAACATCTTGCAGCATAGCTCAGAAAAGCCTGTTAATACTTTTGCGTATATGTAATTTAATTGCTTGTGTGTTAGTTTTAAATTCTCTTTTATTTTATTTTTATTTCATTACATGTTATTGTAATGACAACTTTATTAACTGGATTTGACATTTTTTCCAGTAAATTCAGTTCAGTTCTTATTAGCCAGATAAATCCGCAGTTTGTAGATTGCAACAGTGTATTTTTAGCTGACCTAGTTCCTGACCTTGATTCAGAACTTGTAAACAACTTTTTTAAAAAAATTTTTATTATTGAATCTTATAGTAAGATTTGTTCAGTACAGTCAAATTCGTCCATTGCGGACATGACAGCTGGCATATAATCTTTTTTGCAATGCTCGGACTAAGTGATCACATGACTCTGTCACGTGGTCCATTCTACGTCATAGTTAAAGTGAGGTTTCATAGCGTTTTATAGTCAGTCATAATTCATACCTTCGGGCTCAAATGTGTTATTTTGTGTCGCCAGTTTGAATTGAGTTTTTATTTAAAATAATTTATTTTCCCTGGAAACTTTATCTAGTGCTCATTCAAATTCTTGGACAAAGAAATATTTTGAAAATTATTTGGAATTCTAAAGCCGGATTATATTCTTGGTGTTCAACAAGGGACTGTTGACACGTCAACACAAACAGGTTATAGAAGATGTCATCTCCTTCCATCTTGGAACTTCATCGGGATTCAAACCTTGATTCATTTAGAACTTTTTAGTGATAGGACTTATATTTTTAAATTCTAGGATTAATATTTGGATTAGATTCACAAACCATAAGTCCTTTTTCATATTTTTGCCTTGTTTTTCAAGGAAAATAAATTATTCTGTTAAAATTTACAAATCTTGTTGGTTGCATTTTTTTTCTTTGTTACTTTGTACGAGCCTTGACACATAACAATACTTTCCCATACAAATGCAGTAACATACAATTTTTTTTTTTTTTTTAAAACATGGATCAAATGAAGTTCTGCATGTTATTTCAAAAGTCGGCAATTAAAACAGATTACCTGAGACAAAGAAACTGACTTCTTTTGAATTCTTGCAAAATCTTTTGGACCAGTTGAGTGGTAATCTGTTCGAGGAACTTTTGTTTTACAGAAACACCACTGCTTATGCTATTTCAGAAAAGATTTAGGATACTTTAGTTCCTTTCTTCGAGTGGTTTCTTTCACTGGGTCACTGGTAAAAATTTACAAAACATGCTTGCTTCAGCATTCAAACTGTGTAGTGGTCATAGACAACAAATTATTTTACAAGCTATAGAACCTGCTTATATAATATTAAATACAATAATTATATGAAAAGTAAGGTTATTGATTGACTGAAAATACTTCGTGGAAAATTACATAATAAAAGAAGAAGCCTAAGTATGGCTAAATTGTATGCAATAAGTATACAGTTTGAACTTGAAACTATTTTCATTTTACTGCTGTCACCATAGAAGTACTACTCTATGTAACTAGGCAGATCACAGTGGCCTGGATTTTGTTAGTGGGCAGCTACATGGCATACCATTTTCACTGTTATAAAAGTTTATGCTTGAATTGATCATGCATAGGCTGTAAATATTGTTTTCAGGTCTTACCATTAAAAGTTTTACAAAACATTAACATTACAACATAATGGAATTGAATTAGTTGTCTTAGCCCAATAACAATGAATACACTCAGTGGAAAAGGGCCCAGATAATATATGTCCAGCTTCTTTCTTACCTGTTTAATGAAACGACGTATAATCAATGTTGTCACTGGCATTATTAATAATGCTTGTCCTCAGAAATATGTCCTAAATTCATGTACAAAAATGTCTGATTATAACAATATTCAAATAGGGAAGTAGATGATTGCAATTACCAGTATTAATGTTTAGGAGGAAGAAAGTGTAATTTGTAGAATAAAGTCGGTAACAAATTAATTCCATTTTCCCTATTTCTTCAAACTGGAAGAAGAAAATTGGTTTCCACACATTAATTCTACATCAGCTACCTGGTCCAAACAATGTGGATGGTTTGCACATAGTGCAAGGAAGAATCCTATCCATTTGAATTTGAAAAGGTCAGATGCCAAGGTCACTGTGTCTGGAAGAAAAAAAAAATGGTTTATGAATAAAATTCATTTAATTCTTAACTATGTTCCTTCACTGAAGTTTCTGGATAACTTGCACTTTGGGCAAGAAAGAAGTACCAGTATGTTGATTTCAGGCTCAGAAGGTTACAGGTCATGGTCACTATGATGAATCTTTAATAAAGCAAAATAATTTAAGTTCTAGATCATGTACCTTGACCAAAGTGTGTGGAGGGCTTGCGCCAAATTTATGGAATAGGTCCATTTATGTTAGGGTCAAAATATCAAAGGTGCAACACATTTGTTTCGATGTCCTAATTGAGGTCATTTTGCCTGACTCCCCAAGAAGTGATGTCATAAAATTGAGAATAAATTATCTACTCATGTAAGGCTATAGAAAATTAATGGAAATTCAGATTTGATTGGCAAAAATAATGTGTTTCTTTGAAGCATTTAATACGCTTACCAACATAAAAGTAATTGATACCCTTAATATTGTTGAGTTCTATATCCATGCATTGTTCCAATGCAGGGTGGTGTTGCTATGTCAACTGATGTTGTTCACTCCAGAAAGGCTAATGTTGATATGATTTTTTGCTGGGCTTTAGTTGCTTTACAGGTTGTTGTTGTTGATGTGGGGCTTAACGCCATTTTTCAGCACATGATAGGCTATACATGGAGGCCAGTATTAATGGTGGAGGAAGAAACCGGGAAATCCACGGAAAGAACCACCGACCCATGAGAAGCTACTGGCAAGTTTTCTCACATATCCACATTCGCCGAATCCTAGATTCGAACCCACGCAGACAGAGGTGAGATGGCAGTGATCCATAACGGAGAGCGCTTTAGACCACTTGGCCACTCGGGGCCCCTGCTTTACAGGTAGTTCATCCTTTCCTAAAACCAACTGTGTTTCAAAATATTGGCTTCAAAAATGAATCACTTGTACAATATCTAGACTATTGAAATAATCTAGTTTTGTGTTTAGTATATGGACTAAAATCTGACTTCAAAAATACATTGATGCTTATCATGAACTTGCCAGTAATCTTTTATAAAGTTGGCTTAAACATTCTAATTCAAGGCGGTGATGAGTAATAAATCTTGTTCTCAACAAGCATCTCTTTGATTTACCTAACTTCACATGAACTGGGTTGTTCCACTTAATGTAGTGTACCTATGCAAATTAGCCTAATGAGCTCTTCCAGAGCAATGTTCCAAGGACTTAAGACAATATTACCCTGGCTATTCTCCACCAGTTGAGTAATCTGTGAAATGGTGATTGATTATCTCTGGCCACTTTACCATTTAATGGCCTCCATGACAATCAGTGACAATCAACAGTATGTCCCCAAGGATAGTTCTACATTAAAACTAAGCAGGATTGTTTATGCAGGTTGCAGGTTACGGATATACATTATGGCGGTATACAAGGTCTCATTATACCTCTCTTTCGCTTTTGTTTGCTAAGATTATTGAAAACTGTGTTTCAGTTTTACAAAACATGACTTTTTGGGGAGTCTGGAGGTCAGAAGTCATGTTTTTTTGCAGATACGCAGGGTTGATAAACTTAATTGAAATATAAGTGCATTGAGGAAATTTTTTTGCTTAAATAAGCAAGTCTTCCTGGGAGTTTAAATCTCAGAGGATTTTAGACATTAATTTTAAAAGTAGGCATAAACACTTTCTGAAGTAAAAAGATTTCTATTCTCAGAGGAAAATACTGTTCAAATTTTTATGGTAAATTTTGTATGTAAAATAAAATAAAATGCAAACAAAAAAACCTCTCTGAAATTACCTGATGTATCAAATCGACCACTGGAAACTGTACAATTCCTCTGGTGAGCTAAACAAGCTTTTCCCTCTGCTTGTACACATGGTGCACACCATGCCTCCCATTTTTGTGAGAGAAAGCCAACTGAATTCGGCCTTCTAACATGGCTGGAAATTCTTTGGGGCCTTGGTTTGTGATGTAAAGGAAATATCAATAACTTAATCAGATAAGAGCTTCAGAAGTTTCCTTCTGCTTGCGAGATAGAGCTAATTTCTTTTAGAAAACCTGAACTTGAACAACACAATGATGTTCTGTACCGGAAGCAAAATTTCTTTGCCAGAAGCCACAGGATTAAAAGTTCAATACCCAGTTATTTTCTTATCTGACTTTTCTTTTCATCCCAGAAATTTTGCCTGAAAATTCATTTACCAGAACAGACCATTTGAAAACAGAACGTAACAAGTTTTTCACAAAGCTAGCTTGTCAATAATGCAAAAATTTACGTGGTGGGAACCACTGATCCATTATGGCTTCAACTGTAAAAAATACAAGGATTTCTTCTCAATAACCACTCAACAGAATTTGACCAAATATGCCAACATGCATCCCTGCACAAAGGTCTTTAAAATTTATCCAATATATTTAGTCCTGCAATCCATTATAATTGCAAGAAACATATAAACAGTGCTAAGGCCAAAATTAATCAGAATTGTCAGAAAGTGCCCAGATTTGAAGAGCTTTTTTTGACCAACAGCTTATGCCAGTGGCCAGTAGGTAAATAACAGAACACGATCTCAGACTTAATTAAACCTTATGCAGCTTAGTTTTATAATTTAAAACTTTTTTTTGCATAAAGCACCTCTTCAAAAACAACTACAGAGAATTTGACGAAATACACAAGAAAACATTCTTGCATCAAAATCTTTAATTTTTTTTGTTTTTACTATTAAATATAAACTCCGCTGGAGAAGTCATTTAAATAGATGTACACATATATTGAAAAAACTTAAATATGTTGTGCAGTCTAACCAAGTTCAGCATGATGCATCTTGAAGGCCTTTGCAAGTATACCATTCCTCATTAGGTGTTGCACTGAATTGTTACTATCAATAAAGACATTAATCACTTTCACCATTTGGCATTAATCATCATTGCATCATTACTTATCAAAATATATACAGATAAAACAGATTAACCATTTGTTTTGGACACTATTACTCAAAACTGTGCAAGAATTTAATAGAGTTATTAAAATGAAAACACCTTTAAATTACTTTTTCTGACAAGCTATTTAACAGAAATAAGCAAAATTTGACAGAGTCATTCACTAACCCATAATACTTGGCCAACTTCTGTTGCAGTTGGCTATTAGAGCAAAGCAAGCCAGGTGAACAATATTAGGCCCATTTTGCCAGCTTGTTTTCTTTTTTCTTTTTAATCCATATTTAGCACTTCTGATCTTTTTACTCTGAAAGGCAAGTAAAGATATCTAAAGGGACATAATTCAAATTCAATTCCCAAGAAGAAATGGTCATTCTGAGTGCATACCTCCCTTTGTATAGTATTGTTTGACCTCTTCCATACAGCACTTAGAACAGTTCAGAATCATTTCAGTAGAAATTTCTCATCGGAGGTAAGTGCTAAATATTTTTTCTCGAGATATTTTAAGAATTTGAGTCATCCATTCTGTGTAAGAGAAAATAGGGAAAAGATTCGAAACCATTTAATTAAGATAACATTAATTTGGAGTGATATTTTTATATGATTATGACCATAAAGAAAGTAGTATGCTTATCAATATCTTGGAAGTTATATTTACCCCTTTGATTCTGTTTAATGCAGTATTACCTGCACCCCTGAATGGTTAGTATTCTCATTACGTGAAGTTTGTTTTATTCCTTTGTAACTGCTTTATTAAAATTTATACATATTTAAAAAATGTTTACAGAATAATGCCATATATGACACAACTTGTTTTCTTCAGATCAGTAATGCTTCTGTGGATGTCTCCTTTAACCTTGACCTTGAGATGAAGGCTTTGAGGGAGTTGGTATATGACTGTAGAAAAGAGCTGGGAATTCATCAGATTCAAATAAAAGACACAGAAGAAACAATTAAATCTTTGAAAGAGGAATTTAAAAAACTCAGCATCCAGTTGGACAACTTTGCCAAGGAAACTAAAGACAAAGTTGATGATCTGGGCGTAAAATATCAACAGCTTGATTCATCAGTGACCATATTGTCCAAAACAGTTTCCTCAGAAATAGAAAATGTGAAACAGGAGTTAAGCAAACTTGAAAAAAAAGTCCAAGGAGTAGAGGCAAATATGTCTGAAGCAACAAAACCAACAGAGCAGTTGAAAATGCTAAAGAGAAAAAGTGATACTGATATAGGTCAACATGAAAAGAAGTTAAGGAAGCTTGATGAGAGTCAAGAAGTAAAGGCAAGCACCTCTCAAGCAACAAATCAAGTGTCAGTAGAGAACAAAGAATCAGGTAATAAATATGCATGTTTTGGGTACTATTAAATGATTCATTTCTGATTTTCAAGCACTTCAATTTCATTTTAATACATAAGCTGCCACTATTGCATTTTTTTCCTTTTCTTTTTGGACAGTGCATGTGTTACATGCATGCCCCCTTAGTCCTTGTGTTATATGAGTATTATTTGTAAATTTTAGGGATTTTTTGCACCTTGTTTAACAAGTATTGTTTCATTAAATCTTATCCACCTTCAATATTTTATTGTTGGGAAAGTATTGACTACCCTTTTTTGGCTCCAGATTTTTGTTTTGCAGGAGTGTTTATCATTCAGAGCTTTTAGAGCGACAAGGTGTGGGAAAGTGGGGGCATGAAAAAGCCACATGGGACACTTACTCCCTTGTTAAGCATGCATTTGGTGTGCATGCATGGTTGAATTTTGTTTTGGGTTTGACCAGGTGTGGGATTTCACGGAGAGTTGCCATACATATGGGAGGGGAGAAGGGCCTCTCTTCCTCATTGTCTTAATTAATGACAACTTCCATTCTCAGGAGGAGTCAGGATCTCTTCACATATTAGGGAAGACTACTTCCCCTGTTGGGGGAGGAATGTTCTGGAACTTCTGAGGTTTAGAGATGTCCTAATAGTCAAGGATCCCTAACACTCATTACAATGCATTAAGTGCCAGTACAGGAACAGTTCTTGGGCCCTCACAAGGGAGGAATAACACTAGTGATTTGTGCGACTTACTTAGGGACAATAGGGGTGAAATGATTCATTGATATATCGATGGATCAATACTTTTGCTATAACAATACACATATCGATATAAGAGATGGAAAATTGATACAAAACAATACTTTCTGTATGCAAATTATTTTTAGTCTTCAACAGTCGTGAATAATTATTATCGGAAAGTTTGAGCAGTGAATATTTGGGTTATCAGTGAAATAATTTCAATATTTAATGTGAAAATTGAAAGAATTATGTTCTTTTAGCCTTTAGGTCTGTATATCTCACCTCAAAATGCAGAAACTTAGCCAAATGTAAAGGAAAGTGTACTTTCATCCTTTGATTCTACCAATCGCATTGCAAAAAGTAAAAACTGAGTCAAAGAGATAACAAAAATATTAGAACTCAATACAGTGAAACCCCCACAGTAACATGATTTGTTATAGCACAAATGCAGATGTAACACTATCATGATGTGGCTGCAAACATTGGAATAAATTTCACAAATTTCTTGAAGTAATAATGCAAAGTTTTGTGTGGAAATAACAAGAGTTTTATTTGGTAAGTTGGAAAGATGCGCTGTAGTTTAACAAAAATATTGTCTTATCATTGCACCTTTATTTGAATAAAGATGTTAAACGTGTTAAATGTTTCTATTTCTGTATGTTCATTTCAGCAGTGTCAGTAATCAATCGCTGTGCTTTGATTTTATGCTTTTTTTTCACAGACATCAGCTCATAAGTAAGCTGATATGTGTCATTATTGAACCATGAACAAAAAAAGCTATCCAAGTCTTCTTTGTATATGTCTTCAATGCATTATGTATACACATATATCCAATCATTGTGCAGACAATAGTCGACCTGTTTGGTCATTCAGCTGGCATACACAACAAGGCACCAAACAGTCTGGTGGTTGAATGCAGTCACTAAGCGTCAGTCATTCTCACAGCCTAAAGTTGTTCAGATTGTAGGATAAAGATTTATGAAG
The DNA here is from genome assembly GCA_016617855.1 of Megalonaias nervosa. Lineage (NCBI taxonomy): Eukaryota > Metazoa > Mollusca > Bivalvia > Unionida > Unionidae > Megalonaias > Megalonaias nervosa. The sequence continues at coordinate 26,069 of JAECUM010090777.1, forward strand.
GAAAAAAAAGAAGTCTGTATATGAATGTGGCTTGGTGGTGTTGTCAGACAATCAGACAGACCAGTGAATGTTTTTGTCCATTTGCTATAAAAATGAGCCCATTGTTCATTATTAGCTGCAGTTGTTCAAAGAAACAAGTGTTGCAGTGTTAATTAGTGGGTATTTATAGTGGTCCACAGAAGCATAAAGCTTTCACTGTTAACCCATTTTATCCTGTTCACCAATTTCAACTGCAGTGCCTGGTTCCTGAGAAGCAATTCTAAATAAACTGGTAAAATGGAGCCTCATACAGCAGCAGTAGCAGAAATTGTGATGACCTTCACCATGTTTACTAAAAATGTTGTAACATTGTTATTTCTTTTTTAAAGTATATAAAACTATGTATCTGAACAGGTAATAAAATTTGAAACACAGTGATATATGTTTTGTTAAAATTTACCAATGTACATGCTCACAACTGTATTTTGAAATATGGCTTGAAAGAAAAAAAAAATTAAAAAACTTACCATGATGTTCAGTGAATCTTTTCTTCATGAAGATGAATGAAATGTTCCAAATAGTATGGAATAAAATAAAGATAATTCTGTTTCTAGTATTTTGGTCCAAATTTGAAGTTTCTAGCACTGTTAGTTCAAAAGTTATAATAATTTTACTCAAATTGAACAACAAAACACCTGGAACAATTTGTTTACTTCACATTCTAGAACATGTACTTTAGCGTGCAGTTTCTCATGAAAACTTGTCACAAATTAATCCTAGAAATCTTTCAGTAAGATAAAGGTAATTAATCAGTACAATTTTTGTTCAAATTTTGAAGTCCACATCATCACTATGTCAGTAATAACAATATAATAAATCGTAGCTGCAACCGAGGTGAAAAACCATCCCGGACCCATTCCTCTTGAAAGCCTTCAAAGTCAGCTTCATTCTCCAGATCACTGTCAAAAAGTGCATGAAGCCATGCATAATCTCTTTCATCAACTTGATTCAATTCTAACCCGTCATTTAAGTCAATATTATCATCAGAATCATCCAAATCGTCAACTTCAGTGTCGCTACCCTTGCTATCAACATCCATGTTTACATCTGAGTTGTCGTCCATCATTTTATCGATCGATTTTCAAACCAACAATTTCTTTTCCAACCACGTTTTTTTTAGAACTTCACAGCGCATGCGTGCTTTAACCATTTCCTGTGTTGGCGAAGAAGCACACAAGTATTTGTGATGTATAACACGTGTTTCTAGAGATGCTACACACATACGTAGTAGAGTACGACCGTAGTCGTATTCCGGATAAAATGGGATATTACGACCACAGGCGTATTCAGGATAGAATGAAGTATTACGCCTGCTTACACTCACACCAAGCATGGAAACACTTTAACTATTACTGAATTTGTTTTAAATATGTTGTGTAAAACAAATTAGGTATTTAACCTGATAATTTTCTGAGTTACAGATAAGATTAAATTCGCGATGCTATGTGGGATGAACTATATTGTTGTTGTGTTGACCTGTGATAATGTCCATTATGAACACAGCTTAATTAAAGGTCAGAAACACATTCGTTCAATTTCCTGACTCTAAAGTATTGTTTACAAGATAAGCTTCTCCACTCTATGCAATTGATAAACCATGCATCGATGAGATTGGTTGATTACCATTTGTACCAGTAAAATTTTGTCTTGTAGCGACTTTTTTTATCATTGCCAGTACAAGGTACTGGTAATAGCAGAAACATCAGATCATTTCTTGTATAATTTCTCTGAGATGGATGTTAAAAGTTGCATTTTGTCGAATTAAGCAGGTCCACTTGTTACTTCGGACCGAAACTTACGGCTGACATAACGGGGTTATCGACTTAACAGAGGTTGAGATAAGTGGGGAAAAAAATAGCATAACAAAGCAGGATTTTTTTGGGACCACACTAAAATGCTTGACATACGTGGGTCCTCGAGATAACCAAGGTCGAGATAAGTGGGTTTGACTGTAATAGGATTTCGACGGTTGTTTTTGTTGAATTGAGTATCATTATCTTCATTATCGCTCTCCGAGGATTTATGAATACATAGGGTGTGCATTGCAATGGTTTATTTTCCTATTCATTTATGCAAAAGTGTGTTGTATATGAATTATGTATTGTATTGACAATGTGATTTTTTTGCATACACTATATGTCAAATCAATAAAATTGTATTATTATCTATTATTCACAGCATTCTTCTACACTATACACAGGAGCTTCAATTTATGACACAACACCCTTATAGTCAGTGTAAACATATACTGACTTGTAATCTATTGTATCCACAATTCTCTGTAAATGGTCCAAAAGGTAGTACCTGTGACTAGAGCTAAATGAAATGAAATTGTTGGGTGGGGGTACAGTGTCTCTGAAATGACTTAACTGACTTTATTCATATTTTTGATTTTGAATAAATATCTTATGGAATTTTTCAGACTATCAGATTTTCTTATGCTGACTTTTTTAGTAGTGACATGTCGAACAGACCAAAACAATCCATGTTTCCAAATGCAGATGAAAGATCATATCTGGCAACGTCAGGAGCGAGCCGAGATGCACAGTAACAAGTGCAGTTCAAGGCTCATGTCTTGTGACATTGATCTATTGTAGACCTCCTTGTACTGATCTTGTATTTTCAACGTGTACAACCATTTGGCTATGTACATCAAACAGCTTCCTTATTTTATATTTATAGTAACTGTACATGACAGCCCAAAGAAACATACGGGTTTCTTGAATTTGAAACCATGTGCCACAGATTCATTATAGTTTAATACACACTTAAGTAGCAGACCAGTCTATATTGAAGAAAAAAAACATGACACCAAACATAAAGTGAAATGGGCTTTGTCATCAACTTGTGCATATTAAATGACTGAAAATGTTAGAGGACAGGGATTTTGTTAAACTGAAGAACATGTTGCATCAGGACAAAGACAAATCAAGAGCGCTTTACAACTTTTGAAAGAGGAATTTGACAGTGATGTATATAGCTTTCAGAATTTGTGGACTTTAGGACCTTTCAGCGAAAGTTAAACACATGATGTAGACTAGTTAAACTTAAAACCAAGCAGTTCAGGTCCACAGTTAATATAATTTCCCTTAAATTGGGTACCCAGGTGACTTTTTCTAAAATTTTGACATCTGTTGTCCAGTTTGACAACAGTGCCAAAGAAACCAAAGACAAAGTTGGGGATCTGGATGCAAACTATCAGCAGATTGACACATCAGTGAAAATAGTTTCTTCAGATTTATCGGATGACCAGAATTCAAAGGAATATGATTTCAGTCTGCCTCCTTAGTCACAGCCAGTATACAGAATACCATCCTTTTTTTCTTGGATGATGTACACGTTACACATATACTATTTACTCGTCAAAGTTTATTTTTGTTTCATCTTCAAACTTTCTACCATTTTGTATCAGTATGGGGTTTGTCTCCTCAATCCATGGATTATTTGAGTTATATGTTTTTGTTTTTTTTTATAAATTGTAGGGTTTATTTAGCTATGCTCAGCAACTATTGCTGCACAAAATTGTATCCCTCTTCATTTTTTTGGTGCAGGAGTAAATATTGTCTGCCCTATTTTGGTTTCAGAATTTTTTATTTGCATGAGACACTCACCTCACTTGCTTAGTGTGCACTGGGTGTGCACACACAGACGACTGTCCACTTTGTTGCCTCTGGTCTGAGGAGGTGTGGAGGTTCACGAAAGTCACCAAACATACGGGGGAGTAAGAAGGGCTATTTATTCAGTCTTGTTCTTGACAACCCTCGCCATTCCCGGTTGGGGTCTGGATATCTTCCTGTGTTTCATATGACTATTGCCCCTGTGCAGCAGGAATGTTCTGCAACCTCCGAGGTTCATAGATGTCCTAATGGCTAAGGGTCCCTGACATTTGTTACTATGCCATCAGTGCTAGTGAGGTATAGATTCTTGACCACTCCCAGGGGAGGAAAAACACCTAATTAGTGGAGCCTCCCAGTAAATGAGATTTGTGAATTATGCCTTCCTGCGTGGGAAGAGCAGCAATCATGGTCTGATAAATCTAATATGGGATCCCCCATGAGATTTTAATTGCTAAACCAGCTATTGAACAGTCAAAGGGCACTGGAAACATGGAACTAGTCATACACCAGTCACAGTGCTATTATCACCAGTCACCTGGTTTTCATTATTGGTCTGGAGACAGAGATCAGGTTGATACCCCACTGTTTCTGTGTTAGTGTTTAATCCTAATGATGATAGGGGGTTAGTTTGTACTTGCCTGACTTGGGATGGGATTTTTATCCCACATTTTTCCTTTTATTCCCTACTAGATGTGGGGACTCCCCTTCCCAGGATGCGAGTCTTCCTTTCCCATCCCCCCCCCCCCCGTGTCCTTCCATTGTTTCAAGGCTGGGTAATTTCTGAACACTGCCGACATAATCCATGTAAAACATCATTAGCTTGCAGTTTATTTTACCAACAGTTCTCTGTGAATGTTCCTAAAAGTTGTACTGATGTGGATATCAATGAAACAAATTGGGCAGGAGTGGAAGGGTTAAGATGAAATCCTTGAAATTACTAAAGTGACTATTCATGTTTTCATTTTGAATCATGTAACTATATGGGAATTTTTCTGACTCAGATTTTCTTAAGTGGACTGTGTTAGCAACTATGTGTTTAAGATTCTCAATCCTGAGGCATAATTTGTCATTGTCAAAGTCAACTAACCCATGGCAGGCAAATTTGATTACACATTTAGTGTAAATTTGTAATGTGATAAAGCTCAAGGTCCCAGTTTGATCAGTTCACAAATGTTCAGAAGGTACAACTGCAGATATTGTTCTTTCTTCTCGAAATGAATAACCCAGGAATTTAATATTTTGATTACATCATTCTCGTCCGAAATTTAGTGCCTCAACTGTAAGACCTTCAAATTGGTTTCACCTGAATTTTGTAAAATACCACAATAATGTTTCTGAAATAAATCTTAAATATATTAACTATTTTTATTTTTCTTCTTTTAGGCATGGAAATTGATACAACACTTTTGACTGATGGAGGTAAGTTTTGGTTTCAGTTTCTGAACAGAATATAAACAAAAGTAAACATTACTGAAGCAATATTAAATACTCAAGTTTACATAATTTTTAGGTCATGACAAGTTTATGAAGGGATTACTTGCTTAAAGATAGGAGATGTATATTGTTTGCATAATTAGTGTACAAGTATACAAGCAAGACTCATGTATGTAATGACCTTGTGTATAAAGCACCAATCCAATAAAAATTTAGATATTTTATTATTAAATATAATAATCCATAATTCATTGTTATCCATATTGCTGTTATCATAAAACCTAACAATAAATTTTATCAAATCATATATTCGTTTTTCTTAAAACTACAAATAGACAATGTTTAATATTGATTACTTACTAAACACATGCAGATACTTTGTCATCTCAGATTTGAACTGTATACATTCTCCCTCTTATGTGTTTTTCTAAAAGCTGAAATAATATATGAATAGATGCATAATTAGAAAGATAAAGAAAAAAATAACCACACACACACACATACGTACACACGTGTGTGTATATGTGTATGTATGTGTGTGTGTGTGTATATATATATATATATATATATATATATATATATATATATATATATATATATATATATGCATGCCCATGTGTGGGTTTGTGTGAGCATGTGGTTCAGTCATTACTGACTGCACTGAGAAATCTTAAATTTGTTCATTATGCAAATTTTAATGTCCTGGATTAAATGATAACACAAGTATTCCCTCATTCTTCCTTTATGCAGTATCTGTCATCTGTTAACAGAAGCTTATTATTCAGCTTTTGTTTGTCATAACTAGAAATGGTACCTCTCAGATATCCAGTTTGGTCAATTGCAGACTAATATTGAAAATTTTGCTCCTACTCCTCAATCATTCAGAGGGATGAAAATAACTAATTGTACTCCTTTGGACATAAATATTTCCACTGGGGTGGCCATCTTGAAAATTAGGTCATCTCTAAATCATTGTAAAGAAGTTTGTGAAGCTTGACGGGATAATTCTGAGGTCTGGTTAGTCATAAGTGAAACTGCTTTTCTTCAGCCAATGAATATTGCCACCAACGTGGGTATCTTCAGTTGTTGGACAGTAATTTTTTAAATAAATTTATCTATTTTCTTAAAATAAGCACATAAAAGAAAGGAAAACTCGAGTCACGTCTTTTAATGAACTGTGTGAAAATTTAAGCATTTAAAAATGCTTTGGGTACATGAAATAATTTATAGTTTTCCACGCTTGGGCTCACTTTCTGAATTGCCTTCTTCGTATTTAACACTTCTTACAGTTCCTGAGTTTCTTCCCTTTCTCCAGTACATATTGGAAACTATATTGAGAATTTATTATACCTGATAGACTCTTTAACAACAATACAAGTTTGTTCTTTAACAACAATACAAGTTTGGTTATTGGTTTTCAGAATTTTTCTTTTATGTTTTATATATATCACCCATGCAACTGAGAAATCCAGCAGTTTTGCTAACCTTACATTTTTTCTTATCTCAGTCCGTTTGTCTCAGTCTTAAGAGTCCACGCAATAGAAAAGAAGAAACCCATGTTTTCTGCTGTGCCTGATGGAGTTGTTATAAAATCAAACAACAACAGATACATAACAAAAAGAAGTTCACTTATAAAGCAACTTAAGGTCTCTACAACTTTGATAACACACCATACAAAACATCTTAAGAGAGACAGACACAACACACGAAGTTGAGTTATTTGGTATTATGCTAGAAACATCACACTGCAAGACAAATTTTATCCTATCTGTAATGGTAAATTTTCAGGTCAGTGTCATTCACTTTGTTCTTGTAATGTAGATATTATATTTGGTTTATCTTGTGAGTTTAGCTTGAATACAGATAGAAATACTGAACAAAGAAGGTACTTTTAATGTGTTTTCTGAATGGTAAAATTTTTATCCAAAATGGCGGAATTCAAAGAGAGATCAGATGAGAGTGAAGTCTGATTTTGAAATATGAGTGGATTTTACCAGTTTCAATCTTGTACAGTCGAATGAAAATGAGAGAAGACATCTGGAATGTGCCTGTGTCTGACAGTAATGGCGATGAAGAGGACTTTGAAGGTTTTGAACTGGAGGAAGTGTACTCGCCATGAAGACTTACCTGTGTAGTCTGCAGGTGATAACTGATTAAAGATTAAATGTTCAGACATTATTAAGAATAGATTTTTCTATAAATTCAATTATTATGCTGGTTTTATCAGTTTTATTTCACCTGAAGATAAAACAAAAACAGCTGTGTAAAAATGTGTTTTACGATATACATTAACGAGAATTTGACAAACTTCTACCTGTCAGATACCTGAAAGAAAGACGTGTTGCTACTGGAATAATTCATGAGTACATCTAGGGTCATTTGAACAAGTTTTTGGGAACTTGATAAGTTTTCTAAGAGGTAAAAAGACAATTACTTGCATTTTCCTGTTGTGTTACCTGTTTGCACCTGTATTTTAACAGTTGTAATAGATATGCAAATTTTAGTGCATTAGCCATAAAATTGTGATTTTTAACCTTTATTTTGACAACTAATCTAGCCAGATATTTTTAAAATTGGAAAAGTTATGCTATTTCAAAATCCACCAGTCATTTTGCTTTACAACTCCACAGGTACTTAATGTTGAAGGTTCTATGCCTACCAAGTTACATGGTGATGAAAGGGTTAAATGTAGCTAGAAGTATCCAATTAGTTTTAAATACTTCATGTGAAACAAATTAGGTACTTTCAGCTAGATTTCATGATGCTGACCAGAAAATTCATTGAGCTACAGACAGGATAAAATTTGTAATGCTGTGCGGAATAACAGAAAACACTGTTCTAGACATGGGCAACATAGACCACTAGCTACAAAAAAAAATCCAAACTCTCCCAAGAGCATCTGCAAAGCTGGCAACAACCAGAAATGTATTATCTGACCTGCATTCATCAGACTTTGTCAAACACCCCCAACCAACCCAAGTTGAGTCAAACATTGTAAACAAATGAAAATTCCTACACTTAAAAATTTGAGTGGTTCATTCATCAGTCCACATGCTATTACACAAAATTTCCATGTATCATATCATGGTACCAGTAATAGCAACACTTGTCATATTTCCAGGACAGAAAATATAAATTTCCAAGAATATCATTAGAAATCTCTTCAGTCATTACACACTTTGTTTGCAAGGGCTGTGTACTTTATCATACTATTGCCTACCATATAACTTTTTCCAAATTAGAACTGATGAAAGTTAAAAGTTAACAGTATAAAGGATATTAATTACTTATTGTTATTTTCAAATGGCATCCATCGAATAAATGTGGTAATACAGTAATAATATCAAATGATTTTATGTTTCTGTTTTTTCATGTGTAGAACTTATGTACTTTGAGTTGACTGGACACCCCATTGCCCTCATTAACATAATCGTATTAATGTGTGTTTGCAAAACAAAAAGCACATGGCTTGAGATGCTCATGATGCAACGCTTGCAACATGTAACAATTATAACTTGGGTTTTTTCTTGATCTTTTGTTTCTTTCCTAAGTGCTGCATAGATAGCTAGATTCTACTTACATAATTATTCAGATTTCATAAAAGAGTACAAAATCTGACCTTTATACAGGGTGAGAGACAATAATAGTATATGATAAATACACATTTTGAATTTGCTAACTATAGTACAAAAGTGCAGGGTTATTTTAATTTAAGTGGAAAAAAATTGGGTGAGCAAAACTAGTCTGTGTCAGTGTTTGTACCAAGCCAAGGAAATCCCAGTTGCAGGGTTATGTTTTTTTGTCTCTTCATGAGGCTCTGTAACCCCTTGACTGGGATTTCCTTGTTCTGTGGAAACCACAGCATAGATTCTCTTAATCTTGCTGCATACTGACCCATTTATTGATTGATTATGTCAAGGATACTAGATAATGTTCTTGTGTAATTACACTGATCGACCCTAGTATCTTTGATTATTGTTTGTATGTGTATAGTTTGATGAGAGCTTCTATAAAAACAGCTGATGGGCCCTGATGTTAATCCTGTTGGATGCTAAGGTTATTAGTTTTATTCTTCTGACACTCAAGTAAAACTAGTCCCATGTACATGTCCAAAAAACAATGGAATATCGCTCACTTTAAATTTTGTCTTTCAGATTTCGGTTTTGTTTTTATCACAGGCAGTTTTTCTTGATTTCAGGTAGTATCAGAACTCTTGGGTCCAGCATGGAAGATGTTAACTAGCATGTAAACATTAGGAACAGAGATCTGAACACCTTGAAGACTGAGCTGAAAAGTTTAAAAACAAGATTCCAAATTACAGAGAGAAATTCTGGTAATATGTGCAGATATATGTGTAAAGAAATTGGAGGTTGATTTAGAAGGCTAAAAGAAACATAGATGATAGAAAATGTCACATCGTAAAACATAATATGACTCATTACTTGATACAAATTGCATATCTCTTGGAAAAGTGATTATATGATTAAGTCATATATTCCATGAATATTATATCTGCTATGTTGCCGCTTATTTCTTTTTCTTAAGCATGTATAATGTAACAAACAATATGTATAGTTATCATTTTGGGTGATTGAAAGGTGAAACAACTGCCATGGATTCTTAATAGAGTCATTCAGAGTTTTTGTGAGTCAGATTTACATAAAATTACATAAAAAGTTTACCAATGAAATCCAATCTTTATGCTCATATTTGAAAAATTAGGAGCATGATTTAGATTTTACACATAACTAAAAAAAACACCTTAGTTAAAATGGAACTAATGATTATCATTGAAACAACTGTATTAAGCAACCAAAACATTGAAGCTCTAATATTATGCAGTAAGCGATTTTAAATACGTTCAGACAGTTTTATATATATATATATATATATATATATATATATATATACAGTCATTCATTCATGTGTGTAATTGGTAATCAGAGCATTTTGTTAATAATGTACATAATATTCACCCATATAAAAAACTGCTATGCATGTTGCTACTGTGGGTTTTCACTCTGTACTTAAAATTGTGACAGTACAAGGAGGTCACTGTGTTCAGTTAAACAATTCTTTTGTTGTGTTTTTAATTAATTTTGACAACAGTACCTTTGATAACTGTTGTGATCCATGATTGAATTCATGTTTTCAAACACATTGCCTCCCTCTCAACTGACCTTGTCCATTCATAATATTGAGAAGACTGGTTTACAGTATCAGTCTGAAAATAGCACTGTATTTAAATTAGAGGACAGTTTAACTTTTGACCCTTCCCAAGGATATCAGTGAAGTGGATAAACTAGTAACCCTTCATGCAGATGGTTTCCATGCAAACAGTGAAAATATTAAATTTGGTAAAACTCTGTCATTAAGAGAAAGGATAATTAATTGACAAATGAATGTAGGCAGGTTATACAACATACTCAGACCTGCCATTCTTACAATTTTGCTGTAAGTCGTACGAAAATGACCCTTAAAATACGTACTTTCAGAATAAAAGCAAAAACTACAGAAAATGATTGTTGCCAAAAATTTAAACTTCACAAACTTTTTTCATGCTGATTATAGAATTTTTAAAACATGGCATCCAGCTAGTGATGCATGTTGAAGACTAAAGGGAAAATAATCCTCATAAAAAGTATTAATAATCAGCACAGAAGAATAAAAAAGGAATATCTAGATTCTTGAGAATAAAAGCAGGAAGGGACACAGTTAAGTTTATTGGACATCAAGTGCCAATTCGAGCATGTCTCCTTGCATGAGATGATATTGCCATTGTCATGTAAAATGGAAAAAAATTCCAAGAATTATGTCAAGTTGAGAGATAGCAACAAGCCATTGAGTTGCATTGGTTTGGAACTGAAGTTTGTGCAGCTGTACTAGTGGTAAATAAGATCTGTATGTACTTTACAAACTTTTCAGTTGAACATAATATTTACTGTCGCTGCATGTTTTGAATACCAAACTTTTAAATACATTTTCCAGCTTTACAGTAGCAGTTTATGATATTTTGTTACACCTCACTGAAAACTGGTCAAACTTACAGAAAAATCAACTGCCTTACTGAGACAGTCTCGTCAGAGTTGGCAGGTCTGCATACATGCCTTATAAATAAGCTTCTTTGTTGGGATTAACAGCTGATATCAGATGTTTTAACAAGTAGTCAGAGTTTGGCACAAATAGATATGAAACAGTTGCAGACAAACAGCAATTGTAAGTAGTCTGTGCTTGCAGCTATGGTCCCTCATGCTCATATGTTCATTTTGGTGACTGCAAGAGAGAATTTAATCTATTCAGATGTCAACCATCCCACGCTTCTGTGCAGGATACCTCTTTGTATGGGATGTTGGTGTATAAGGAATAAATATCCATCTGGATGAGGAGAGTTTTGTTTGAAGGTTAGTTTTTGATGTTGTCATGTTGGGTAATTGCTCAGAGTTCCATGCAGACCTCTCCAAAGAAAGTCATGTGTTCGCTTCATTGGCTTAGGCAGATGTATACATGACAACAGTGCAAAACTCCATGTCTATTTGCTTGGTGACAATATCTTCCTGCTAGCACATTTTTGTTATATTATGGTGACTATCTTTTTTGATGGGTTAAATTGTTTTCTTTTATATGTCTGATCGTGCATATTAGGGTAATTTTCTGTCACAAACACAAATGGCTTGAGATGGGGTGGGGAGTATAGTCGATCATTTGTAGTATCAATGAGAGTCATAAGAACTGCAATTGACTTGTCCCCGCCAAAAAAATTACAGTTTTTATCGAGTCTCATTATCTGTGAAAAACCCAAAGTATTTTTTCAAAAGTTGGACAGAAGTTGAAAGTTTTGGAGAGAGGACTTATGTCGGAGTCATACAACTCAAAGAGTAGTTCACAGATGGGATCTTCTGTACTGCTTGCTATCGAAAACTTCTTTTGTTGTGCTGTTTGTCTGAACGTTGCATTTTTTAGGCTCATTAAGAATTGCTTAATGTTTTAAATATAGGTCTCCTGTCCCCTTTTGTGATGTAAAGTTTTTGCTTTCAGAGTTCAAGAATTGAGTTCCATCTTGTGTTAAAGATTTTAAGGGGTAAAACGTGACATTTCAATCCTAATGGACCAGCTTTGATTTATAAATAGTTCAAATAATTGTCCAAATGGTGTCCTGTTTCTTTGAAATTTGTTCACATCTCTTTTCTTTATCTTTTCTTTATTTCTTTTGTTGGGAAGAAAAATCAGAAATGAGGGAAATTGAATTTAATGTCATGGAGAAAAAGGTAAAAATATGACTGAAATATCCAGAAAGGTTCTTTTGTTTACATTTTTTTATGAAAATTGCAAAACAGAAGAATAGAGATGCTTACTCATTGAACAAAAGAGATCAGATTGCCTAACAAAGAAAAACCACAAATAATGCAGGTTGTAAAAACTAATTAGGTAAACCGACAATGCACAACCAATGACATAACTCGTGAATGAAGCAAATTGCCCAAAAAGCTCGCAAATGAACAAAAAGAAATGCTTTAACCAGCAAAACAAGTAATGTAAGTTCAAACAAAATTTGATAATATAAATTACAACGTATACAGCAAATAGCAAATAGCAATCTTTCCAAATGCATTGAACCTTCGAAAGATGATTGCGTCAAGAAAAATTAGGCAGGAAAGAAGCATGATTAGGTGCAGTGGAGCATGTCGGAGTGAATGGCTAAGTGATTTCGAGATCTACTTGATGTTTTTGGCAATGAGAATGTCATAAACAGCAATTACAGACATAAAAGCATTTAAAAAACTGTTTAAAATCTGGGTTTTTTTTTAGGTGAACAAGAATTACATAATATTAATATATCTAAATGAAAAGCTGAAAATTATATTATCTGAATTATTTACATTGTTTGAAAACAGGGTTTTCAGTTTGGCAAGCAGACTTTTCTGTTGCAACATGCCAGCATTTGATCCAGTTAAGTGCTTGAAAGAAAGGAAACATTATTAGGTTACAGCAAGGCTTTCAAGAATTATGTCCTGATAAAACATTTTATATTTTTATCCCAGAGAGTAATTATATTGAGTTGCCAGATAGATCATACAAATTACAGCATGATAGAAAGAGACTCCAGTAATTTTGACTATTTTAACAAGTGTGGTTAAAGATATAAATGCATTGACAATAAAGCCCATTATTATTTATCACATACTTTTCAGGACAGTTCTCTGTGATCACTTATGAGAATTATTCCCTTGCCATTCTTTGATATTTTCAGAGTCCTGATTTTTATTTGGCTACATGCATAAAGGTATTAGACTAGCACTCAATGACTGCTTTTCTAAAACTGTTTGATCTTATGTAGTCATATTTTTAAAAAGTTTCATAACATCCAAGTTAACAATTAGAACAAGTTTCCTATCATTGATGTGATGGTGTACATTACGACATCTGACATTGATTGGAAATTTTAGGATTTATATTACATGTGTCATCTTTATTTGCTTATCATCCATTTTTTTTATAATTTAATTTTAGTCATGTTTGTACAAGTTGTCTCTTTGCATATTCCATTTCCAATAACTATCTTCAAATTTTATTTCCATTTGATTTAAATAAAGTTCGAGGTTTTTTTTCTTCTGTTGATACCAGTTTTTATTTGACCAGTGTATTATCCATTTCATTGCTATTTAAAGAACTGAAAAATGGTGCATGTTAAAATAAGTTGATGTTTTTAAATACAGTAAATAGGCTGAAAGACCAGAGTTCAGGACTTAAAAATGATTTTTATAAATACAAAAAGGTGAGATAGAAAATGCTTTTCACAAATACATAGGATGATTCATGCTAGTGGTTTTGCATTTAAAAGGATATTTTGAAGATGTTGATCCAAGCAGAGTTTTACATAATAAAAAATTCTTGATCCATACAAAGGGGACATAAGGCATTTGCATGAATGAATTACAGTTGAACTTGAAAAGAAACAACATTAGAATACAATTAAAAAAAATTCTCATGAAAAACGTAGTAGAGAGTCTGTTCAAATTTTGAAGAAAGATAACTTCACATTCAGCCTTATAGCTGGTAAAACTAGTAGGAACATGTTAAGTGAACTAGGTTAGAGGAAATAAGGTGATTGACGTTCCTGTTGATGCTATGTTCATTATGGCCAGACCACTGAATCTCAATCTGAAGATACTGTTGCAAAGATACAAGTTCATAAGAAAAAAAGATGCAAATAACAAAGAAATGGCCCATTGATGAACAGTTAAGAGAAGCAGGGTCAATAACTGCTGATAAGTACAGAAGTATTAAAGCTAATAGCTTCCACCAGTGGTGAAAAGATTATTTATGATGGGAGAAGAAAGAGAATTCAGGAGCTATGTAAATGAAGTCAAAAACAGTTTACAAAACTTCCTTGTTGAAACATATGAAAAACAAAATGAAGACTTGAAGATATCAGCATGGAAACCCAAACAAAAGCTGTATTCAAGAACAGTTGGAACTTACTGCCAGTTTAAGATTGCAATTATGTAGACATCTAACACAGTTGGAGAAAACAGAGAATCGAAACCTTCGGGGAAAATTATCATTAGGTACAAGAATGTTCCACCTATTTACAGAAAAAGGTGTAACAATAGCTGATACAAATACATATGTAGCAATAACCATATCAATTGCTCTATCTATAGCAAAATTTATTAAAGATTTTTTTGATGGAGGAGAACACATGGTTGTAGAGCTTCATTGGGTGGGATAGGTGAGTTGTTCATTGACAACATTAATACAGGCTTAAGAGAAATTGGTAATTATTTGTTTGGGTTAGCCCAGACACAGAAATATCATAGCCAGGGATTATGGTGTAAACTTAATTTTGTGCACAGCCAATTTGTTTATTTCTTGGCTGAACATGTTTTGCTGCTTGTTTTTGCATTACACGGTTTGTTATATGCATTTTTAATCAAATTAAAGCTTCTAGCTTATGTTTTCTTCGTATGGAGATGATGTTGTTCACAACACATGCCCTGAATAATTTGACCTTCAAGTGTGTAAATAACTGCATCACCTAAACCTGCTAGGGTGATTTTGAATATTTCTCAAGTAACGTTACGAAGATAGCTTTGTACAAATAATGTTTTATATTTTGCAATTCCGACTATTTCTTTAGGAGTTCCAAATGTATAACTTATCAAAAATCTGTATAGATTAAATCTGTTCATTTCATATGTTTCCTTCCTTTCTCATTCAACTGAAGTCGTGGCAGTTGATGTATGAATAGTGTTATTGTATCAATTAGCTTTGGTAAAATGCCAACCCATTTTCAGGTTTCATTTTGAATCAAATACTTGCACATTCTAGTCTTTAGAGTCCTGTAAAACCTTTCCATGACATACGTGTTTACATCTGAGAAATGTTGAAGTATGTTGTTTTCTATGTACATAAAATCTTTGACTTTTGTGTTGTACAACTTATTTCCTCATCAAACTGTACATCTACAGGCTTTCTCTCCTTAAAGATTTATTTGAAAGCTTCATGGATGTTATTTCACTCCTTTGATTTTACTCTCCTCCCAGCCAAAGGTGTTAGAGAAGAAATATGTGACTGTCAAGATGTATTTGTGTCCATCATATTTTTTCATACATGTGCAGGTTGAATGTCTGCCTGTTAAAGGTCGTCAATATTACTAACATCAAACTTTTTGTTGCAAAATCTTTTTCTTGCTACTTGTGTTGTGTGTGGATAGTTTAAAGTTAGCTGTGATACCCACTCACCATATTCTCCTTTATTTGTATCCCATTTAATGTGTTCCCACAACTGATTGATATTTGTGCAAGTAACCGTTCTTTCTGAATCTTACTAAAATTGCCTTAAATGCTGTTCTTCATCAGTCATCTCCAGTATAGAGGAGTACTCTTGTATATGATTTAAAATGGCACTAAAACATCCAGAAAATATCTTACAAATTATCTTTACACTTTATGAACGAGCTAGCAGAACATTAATGTTTTGTGCAATGTGCAACATTTCTGCAGTTATGTCAAGTATAAATGAGAAAGATTAAATGCCAAATTTGGCTATTCCTTTGGCAAATTCAAAAGTATCAACTCAGTATACTGAGTCACCATGTGTTGTCTTAAATTGAGCTTTATTTTCTGTACAGCTTACTTTTCTCCAATCATTACATATTGACTTTGTAAAGTTTGAGCTCTTTGAGGTTTACTATGAAGTTAGCCAAATCAGAATCCCAAAGCAACTGTTCTTTGGCGAGCTAGTCCAAGGCAACCGAAACCAAGGCCGTCCTCACAAGAGGTACAAAGACAACCTCAAGACGCACATCAAATGGGCAGACCTTCAACCCCATCAGCTCGAGCTCGCTGCCTCAGACAGAAGTCACTGGCGAGCCCTGACCAGAAAAGCCAGTTCCACCTTCGAGGCTGACCGCCGCCAGCATTGCTGCAGCCCGTGAGAGACGTCACAGAGCTGCATCTCAGCCACCCCCAAGTACCGGTGTCCCATGCCCACCTGCAACCGCCTGTGTTCATCGGAATTTGGACTCCGGAGCCACATATGCGTCCATCGTTGATGAGACTGCACAACATGTCTTCCTCGGCCCCCGAGAGACTACCAAGAGCCAAATGCAAAACTGCATTTACCAACTTCGAATATACAATGAATTCCTCCTTCATACCATACTGTTTTAACAATTGTCCTGTCAGAATTTGTTTTTCTCACATATGATCATTAATGAATGAAATATGTAAGTTCTGATCTTTTAACACTGCAGGATATCTTTTTAATATTTGAAATTAGCAAATTGTAACAGAACTAATTTGACTACACTTCCATCACATCCACAGAGGGAAAGAAATACACGTCCCTTAATACTGAGGTTATTGCATTAATGTTAAATTTGTGAGTACATTCTATCACCACTCTGAAAACTGATAAATCTATCGCAACATAGCTTTCTGCCTTTATTTATGTGGGGCAAAGAAAATTGAAAGCATTTTGTGCTTGCTGGTTTAGATCACCAATTGTGGTAGACTAGATATAAATGTTTCTTGATGAAAATCGTATTTAAACTTGACGTGTTTCGGGTGATGTTGTGCCCATACACATGATGGTGGTGATTTATAAATTTTCAAAGTGTGCTCATGGATTTCTCATTGCATCTTTAGAGGCAAAGGTAATGCAATGCGACATCTTGGTGTTCCTCCGATGGATGATGATACTTATTTTCAAAATTTATCAACAATGCTCTCATCCCCAGTCATGCAACTGACATTGTATAAATTTGTTGCTCTACTGATACTACTACTACTACCACCACCATTTGATGATGATGATGATGATGAAGATGATGACAACAACAGAGAATAGAGGAAATGAAAACTTGGCATGCATATATGAATATCATTATTATTGTTTTTGTGGTTGATGTTATGATTATGTTTGCAAAAGAACACTGAAATTGACTAAAGATGCAACAGATAATTCTATCACATAGAATTTCATAATGTGTGGATAAATATGATAAATAATATAGCTTCTTAAAGTCAATTAACAAAACAGGTCTTCAACTAACTGACATTTCAATTGATTGATTCCAAAAACACCCGCTAAATATAAAAACAGTTATCTGTTTAATATATACATATAATACAACAAAATATATGAAGAGGTATCTTGTACATTTACGAAAGTGTGAGACAGTAAGAGGAAAGCAAGCTTTGAAGGATAAATAATTAAATGTTAAATGTTCATGTACCTTATGATGGAATTTATGACTTAATTTAGAGATTTATTTTTTCACTATGTAGGTGAGTCATTAAGAGGAAATGAAGACTGCAATTCATGCATTTCAATCTGTTCCCTTTGTTCTAAAGGGACAGTATGAAAAAAAATGATTTAAAAGTTTAACGGATCTTCTCAAAGAAGCAACAATTGGTCCCTGTGTTTTATGGCAAATTTAATTAGTCAGTTTACTTGATACCTTTTAGAACATATGACATGGCCATGTAATTGATTTACTGCTTGATTATGTTGTACATGTTGCTTTGCAATTACACTGATCTTAATTTAATATGTTTGATTGTTATTTTTATATTTATTGTGTTTGAAAGTTTAACTGCAAAGGAATATTCAAAACATGGGTTTTAAAGTGGAGAGATGGTTGTTTGTTACTTAGATATTAGTTTTCTTCTCCAGGATTAGAATCAATCTCTATGACACCCAAGTACAGTTCTCTAACTCTAATGTATCTTCTTTCATGTCTTCAGATAATGTCCAAAGTGTCGAGTCCAGCTTTGAGGACCTTAAACAGGAAAGAAACATTGGAAACCAAGATTTGGATACCTTGGGGACTGATCTGAAATATTTAAAAACCATATTCACAACTACAGAGCAAAATGATGGTAATATATGCAGTTATATATTTTTAGAGGAATTAGAGCTTGATTAAGAAAATTAATCCTCAGATTAAATATCTTGGTAGTTATTGAAATCCTTATTGACAGCAGCTTGTCATATGAACAAATGATTCCTTACCTGATACAGATTTTGCAAGGTTATTATTCCCTAAGTATTATTTTTGCCTTGTTTGTTGTCACTTATTATAATAAATCACTGAATTGTGAATGATGGTGTATGGGGAACTCATCTAGATCATCATCAGAAAGTTGGTACTTGTGAGATCTACTCTTGCACACTCCCTTACTGTGATCAGCATAATTCTTGTCTCCATTAGTTCACATGAGAGATAATTCTGACTGTTCTAATGAAAGTTAGGAAATGACAAGAGACAGTTAATAACACCCACTACTTGCAGTGCATAATATTCATAACAATTTACAATATTACACTTAGTGGTGCTGTCGAATATTTCTCATACTGTGATATTTATTAACTTTTTCAGAAATGAAAGAAAAATATAGTAATACACTTTTCTTCATTAATTTTCATTCCATTGATGATAATGTAAGAATACTCTAACTTAGTGACTGATATACTCCATGGTTTTTACTAACTGCAGAGGAAATTTGCTAGAATATATACAGGGTTCCCACGCTACCGGGAAATCGGGAAAAAGTCTGGAAAAATGAGAAAAAAAATTCCTGACCGTGAAAAAACCATGCATTTTTAAGATGTTTATGAAAGTCGGGAAAAACCCGGGAATTTTCTACCACCAATTGACGCCGGAAACAGGTAATTGAGTCGTAACTGAACTAATCCTGAATTAAATTTATTGAGTTCTGACCAGACTATTCGGAGGCTGCAGTATGGATCTTTTGCCATACACGTGTTGAGTCAATCCAAAGAATCAGTGGATTAGATTCGTCTAGCAGATTTTTTCCAGAGACTGCTGGATATCCTTACGTTTCTTTACTTGGAAGGTATGAAAACCAATCTAGCATCACTAGAGGCACACATGGTGGTGGTAAAGCTTAGCCGCTTACCAGATGGCCTGTGTTAAATTCAAGTCATACCTGGATGAAATCGATATGAAAATTATTTATTTTCTCAGAAATTGAGAATATTAAAATCCTTATGTCCTTAATCTGCTGAAAGACAAGACAAAACTACGGCATTCGTGAAATTTGACCTGGTAGTTGGATTTCATTGCTAGTCGCACGAGTACACAAATCTCGCAACCCACATTTTCAAATGTTATAGAAAAAAATTAAACATTAAATAAAAAGTTGTATACTGGTTGTAATAAGAGCACCAAAATGAAAGAACACAAAATTCTTTACATTTATTCCGTGAACAACTATCACGTGATTGATGAATGTGATTGGTGATCATATGATAGGTTGGTGAATCTTACTGGCCAGATTGCTGAGACAGCGACAGGTTTCTTGTTCTCGAAATAAATACGTTGAGAATTATATGTTCTCTCTGGTTTTTAGAAAAGGTATCTGACTTTCATTTAATATAATTTAATTTTCGTACAACAGCATTAAAATGGAGTGTGTTGTTGATATCACGTGACTATTGGACTTACACGATGTAGTTGTTTCAGATTCGCGAAGTCATGTGACTAGTAATGCAAATGGCGTGCACAGGGGGCCACAGAACACAATTAATTTTACTATATATTCTCTACATTTGTTTCTCAGCACTGAACTTTCCACTGTGTGACAATCAACACAAAACATGTTAATCTAAACTACCTTCAAAGATGACTTCACGGTGAAGTTCTTGTCAAAGGTTCACTGGCATTTTTTTGAAAGGCTTGACCTTAAACAAACCAACGTGCAATGGAACACAGATTTCACTTCCGGATCATCACCAAGACCTTGTTACTCACTGTACACTGTCACCAAAACACACACAGACAACCATACCATAAGCTCAATATTCAAAAGAATAAACAATTGCCTTTAAATCCATACCAAGAATGCCTAAATATAACTCTTGTATCACCACCAAACGGAGACAGGAAAAAATGCTCTAAAAATAGACTGGGACTACATTCATGGGTACTGAACCGGAACTATTAATTGTGACCTGATTCCTGACAGGCCCAATGTTTTATGGCCAATTTTAGTCAAACTTTTATATTTGCATGCCACACCTATTTCAACTTTATACATGAAGTCTTTTGGAATTTCCTTGCCAACAAGACATGTGACAGCTATCAGAAAGTGTGTAGTGCTGGTGTTCCACAGGGTGCAAGTTGTTGTCCAGGTGTTCTTGAGAAACCAAAACTAAATTTGCCTTATCTTCCTTAATTATAGGAATTTTTCAATGCAGTAAAAACCTAATTGTAATACATGATAAGGCCTGTCTGAAAATATGTTTGAAATTTAAAAATTTTGATACATTAAGTTTTAATGGAATTTATATATACATTTAAATTTTAAAAACCAAATTTTATTGAAAAATTAAATTTTCATCATGTTATAAAATTTGATGTGACAAATTTTAGACAGCAAAGTTGACTAATGAATGGTATTTAAAACAAATGGTAGTTTGAGGATATACCACTGATAACATTTTTCCCAGGGGTACTGAAGCATGATAGCTCACAGTGATTTTGGCAGCAAATTGCAATATGCCTGTCCAGATGCATATAGGTGTACACACTAAAGAAACAATGACAGGTGCTATGTTCCACATTTATTGTATCAGGTACTTAGGCAGTTGTTTGTATAACTAATAGTGTGCTCAAATTTAAAGTTTTGATGGGACCACTACCATGTTTTATGGCCAAAAACATGCCATGATCACATCCGCTTAATATGCAAGAACAACGTTCTAAATGGAATACTTCTCATTGGCCAACAGAAAATAAGTTATAAATAAATGCAGGACATCATTTTCTTTTAACTAATGAGAGGACATTATTCCATTCTTTGCATTGAAATAACTTTACATGCCAAATTATAGGAATATAGTCAGACTTGTTTCGGGTGATATGTTTTTGGTTTTGTACATGATCATCTTTTTTATATGCTTTGGGGAGACTTGAAAGAGAAACATCTTTAGATTAAAAAAACAAATATTTTATGATATAAAATGTATTTTAATTTCATTCACTAATGGTCATATGTAAACCTTGAAAAAATTAATTTCATGCTGGAAATGACCTGGAAATTTATCTTTAGAAAAGCGTGGGAACCATGTATATAATGTTCATCTGAGAAGAATAATAATTGGTTAAAATGAAAAATTTGCATTATCATCATGCAATGGGATTATTTTCGAAATTCTAAGTATTTTGAAATATCAGTTATATTGTGTGAATAAAGTTTTCTCTCAGGTCATGGTGTAATGCCTGTCTGTTTCTTCTACTTACATTATGAATAGTTTATAGAAAAGCAAGTGTCAATGAATAATGAATGGAAAAATAGAAAAATTGTAATGGCTTCTACAAAATTTCTTTCATGTCATTTTCATGGCAACTGAACACAAATGTGTATGACGAGAAAACAAATCATATAGAAAATTCAAGCAGGAGTAGACATGGTTCTTATTTATTATAGTTTTTTCTAACAGTTTTGACACTTTTATGCCACTGTTTTGAGTTGGAAGTTAAGCTTTGCGTTTTTATACCGATTCAGTTTTGTGAAACAATATTAGAGTGGGGAAGTATTATGTACAGCATGCATCACACTGATGTCAAATGCAAGAATATCTGAGTTGCATGACAGCACCTTGTAAAATGTTGTGAGAGATCATGGTTAGAAATATCCGGCAGGATAAAGCTTCATTATACACCAGGAAACTAGGTTTGATGTCAAGAGGTAAAATTTAGTAACTCTGTCCGTTCACCAAAGATCAAATATTTAAGAACTCTTAAAGGTATTTTTAAACACCAGTTTTGTAATTTGAGAACTCCAGCAGAAACTGAAATTCCAGGCTTGGTTTGCACTATTTACCCTAATCAGATATTTTTCTGCCTTGCAATAGTTATTGAAATTTCTTTATGATTTTTAAGAGTATCTTTCTTTTTTCTGGATGAATAATAATTTACTTATATTCTCTTCTAAGGCTCTTAATATTAATTAGCTATTCATATTTGTTCTTGTAAGTTAGGGAGTGTGGAATTTGTTTACTGACATGTTCCATTACTCTAGCATTAAAATGATAGTCAACACTGAAATTATTATGTTGTGTATTCTTTACTGTTAAACTACATCCTAGCCAATGAACATATTCCATGTATTTAATATAGAAAAGAGCATTAACGTTTGTGAATATTTTGTTTATGGAAATTTAAGACAATACCCATAGAAGGCACTTAAATACTGGAAGCTGGCCATTTACTCTCAAACCATATTGGGCCTAATCCACAACCTTATGTTGTAAGTGATGTCTTAGAATGAAGCCAATTCTTATTCACCTGATTGTAGATGTCTTAATATCTAATATGGCATTTACCTTCAAGGTATTTTAGTATTGAAGGAATGGTAATAGATTTACCAGTGCAAGTAAAGGTATGCAAAGTAAAAATTTCATAAGTTTCAAAACATGGTCTGTTTGGGAATATTGGCTCACCATTTCTGAAAGACTGGTTGTGTTCCACCAGTTTTTTTTTTTTTTATTATTACTATGGTTTTCTTTTTATTGAACATAAGTTGTCTGGATTTTACATGCTCTCCAACATCACCACTGGTCCTGGTGTATGGGGTATCACCTTAAATAGTTTTGCATCCTGATCTTCACAAATGGTTGCTTCCTTGAATAGCAGAAATACTCTTGGTCACATAGAAATGTATATTTAGAAATATTGTACACAAAAACACATTTACATACAAATCCCAAATTGTTCATCAATTGCCTGCTTATTTGTTTTGTTTTAAAGTTTTTAAAAGAAATGTAGCATGTTTTCTTTTCTCAAAATAAGTAAGTCGTGAAAGTGAAAAACAGCTAATAATAAAAATGAAAGAAATGTCGCTTACCAAAAGTTGACAATTTGGTCCACTTTTTCTTAAAACTCATGAATCCTATCATTCACTTTTTCTATATGTTCTTACAGCATTTTATGTGAAAGAACACAATTTTTATAACAAGTGAGATTTGGGATTTTATAATGCAGAATGTGATCTGTATATAGCTTAGTTTGTAAGCAGTATTAGGAAGTTAATAAGAACAACAAAGTTGTTTTTTCCTATAAAGAATTTGTTTTTGGTGTAATTCTAATATTTGGATCTTAAGTTGGATCCATTCCACAAATAATTTCCCAAAGTGTTCAGTAACTGAAACTTCACAGAAGTGCTCTTTTCCCTCCTTACAAAAAAGGTATATTTATGATTCTTACGTAAATAAAAAAGTAGATTGTTGCAATATTTCTATGAAGAAGTCTTAAATTAAAGCTAATCAGTTTCTTTTGCACAAAGTTTAGTTCAAACAAAAGTTAAAATCATTTTTCTTCACCAATTGCATGCTCTAGCCACCTAGACCAAGTTTCATGTTTACCAGGGGCCCCGAGTGGTCTAAAGTGCTCACTGTTCTGGATCACTGCCATCTCACCTCTGTCTGCGTGGGTTCGAATCTCAGGCTTGGCTTACGTGGGTATGTGAGAAAGCTTACCAGTATATTCTCGTGTTTTGGTGGTTCTTCCCAGGGTTTTCCAGGGTTCTTCCTCCACCAGTTATACTGGCTGCCATGTATATCCTATCTTGTGCTGAAAAATGGCGTTAAACCCTGAAACAACAACAACATCATGTTTACCATTTGGCTTTTGCATCTTGGTTCTTTTGAGGTCTATATAAATATGTTTATTCTTTGTTTATATCCCGAGGAGTGAATTTTGTTGAAAACTGCTTGAAAACTAATTTCACTTTCCAGAAACTTATAATTTTCTTTTTCCACGTCATTGATATCTTTGAGATAGGAAAAAAGTACTTATGAAATTGGGCCATGGGCGGCAGAGTGGTCTAAAGCGCTCACATTTACTAATCACTGCCATCTCACCTCTGTCCACATGGGTTGAGTTTCAGTCTCGGCCAGTGTGGGTATGTGAGAAAGCTGTTGTAGCTTTACATGTGTCAGTAGTTGTTAACAGTGGTTTTCCTGGGTTCTTCCTCCACCAGTTATACTGGCTGCCATTTTTAGCCTATCTCTGTGCTGTGAAATACCATTAAACCCAAATCAACAACAACTAGTGAAATTATTGGTTTGTGTGTTTTTTTATTTTTTTTATTTTTTTATGTTCTTTTTTAGATTTATTTCATCAAAGCTTAATAGATGCCATTGTGCATCATAAAGATGTTGAATAGGTACAACACCATTACTCCCCATCTTGTGTATGACTTGAAGTGATCAGTAGTAACTAAATTAGGAATATGTTGAGACAAGTATTGGGAACAGTTAGAGAAATCAGAAAATGTACACATGCAGAATAATAACAACAACAATCATAATAGTTTATAACAGCTGATTGACATAGTTATTGAAAGAGCTGGTCACTGCTGTGTGATGTTTGTTGATCCTGCCAATTTTGTCTTGACATCATTTGTGTCTATAAATGTTGGGACTCTGAAAATACTAAATCTTTTTACATGTATACAAATCTTGGAACATAAAAATAATTATTTTTTGTGTTGCAAGATTTACAGTTATTAGATCTTTAACACCCCGTGTGTTAAATATCGAAAAGACCAGAGTTCAGGACTTAAAAATGATTTTTATAAATACAAAAAGGTGAGATAGAAAATGCTTTTCAGTCTCGCATAGTGGCTTTACATAAACACAGTGTCTATCACAATACTATCAATTTCTGATAATATAGAGCAGACTTGTTTGTCTAAATGCCAAAAGACAATGTTATAATACACCATATTATGGTGAAATTAATTCTGTTATTATATTCCTATGTATATTAACAGCTAAATTTTATTAGACTGACAGTAACATATTCTGACATAGTAACGTGATCCCAGTGAAAAAAAAATAATGTTAATACTTGTGTACTTGAGCAGTGTGGTGGGAGATAGCAGCAGCATTATAAAGAATTATATAATAATTATAAGGCATTTAAATTCAATAGTATTCATGTAACAAGCTGTTTAAAATTTCTTATAACAATTTGAGTCAGTTTTGAGATTTTATAGTGTCAAATTTAATGTCGGTAATGTAAAAAATATAATTTACGGTTTTCGATTGGATTTGGAATATATGGCTGAAATTCTTTTCTGCTTAGATGCTCATACTTTGCCACTCTGACAGCTACCTGCCAGTGCAGTCTTGCACTCATATTTACAGACTCCTATTCACTTCACATGACCTTAGTTTGCCAATCAATGTTTGTCCTTCTCAGGGCTAGCCATAGCGGTAACCAAGTCAACTGTTCAAACTGCATGGAAAAATCCCTCTGAACACAAAATTTAGACAGAATTAAGTTGTCCTCTCAATGTCCGTGATGTGCGTTTTTACTTTTAATCTTATTTGTATATTCATACCTATAATTTCGTAGAACTGAACAAAATGAAAAAGTGAATTTTGATGTGACTTGAATGAGAGTACAATGTACTGGTGATGCAATGAGTCATAATATGGTTAGAAATAGTCCCTATCAAGTGCATACTGTTTTGCACATTAAAGTAAAATAACAAGTTCTACATAACCAAGAACTTACTATAATGAATAGTAACATTAGTTCTAACTTATTGTTCCACAAAAGTCTGACAAGAGAAATGCGATTCTTTGGCCGGGCACATTGATTCCATCACTATCCTGCATCTCCGCTGATTCCATAACAAAACTCACTGGATGGTTGAAGTCACTAATTTATGGACTAAACATCACATTTCTGGCTTTGATATTCCAAAATCATGGAAGGTAAGATAATTCATTTCCTAAACTATTCATGTGAAATTCCAGCACGACACACGCATGGTCCAATATGGAAATGAATAAGACACAATAACTGCTAACATGCGAACGTCTTTCAGCTTAATGTTGATGTCCCAGGGCTTGTGGAACTGTTGATGTCTTTAGTGAATTCCTTGACGAATTCATTAATACTCATGACAACAGCGTGACATTATGAGGACCAGAGCAAGGTTTTATACTCACATTTAGTATAAAACACAGATTACACATTTATAATAAATCTAACAATGGTGGGTGGGTGGCATATGTTCAGGAATGGAAGAAGTAAGTCACACATAGCAGATGTTTTCAGTGACAGATAAAAATCACATGATCAAATATGCCAAAGTCTCGTAGGTCAAACATCATCTCACATCTCAACGTTTAGCATCAAATAATCTTCACACATTAATTGGACAGTGTTTATTGCATGCAAAACTCCATTCACAATACCATTAAGGTATTACAACA
Source organism: Megalonaias nervosa (assembly GCA_016617855.1). NCBI lineage: Eukaryota > Metazoa > Mollusca > Bivalvia > Unionida > Unionidae > Megalonaias > Megalonaias nervosa. The sequence continues at coordinate 52,921 of JAECUM010090777.1, forward strand.
TAGTGAACTGCATCATGTTTTTCTGACTTTGTTTCATGTTTTTACTTTATCATTATTAGCATTATTATTGGAAAAGGAATGTAGTTCTTAATAGTGTGTAATATTTTGGTTCGTTGAGTTAGGTATTACAGATCTTTCCAAAATAATTTGTAGAATTCAGCTGTAGACCCATGTATCTTGTTTGAACTGTTTGTTACCATTGTTCCAGTGTCCGTGAAATGCATTTTCATTGTTTTGTGTAATTTCTCTTTTCAGAATTAAGGAAGTAGTTTTATTTTTTTTCACCAAACACATACCACATTGCTTTTGATCATAACAATACACCCTCCACCTCTTGTTTTCTCATTTCTTCTAAATATTCTTGCTTTTTGTTAAGTTTTTCTGTAATAATGGGTTTATTATTTGGATGAACTAAATTATGTAAGGTATGAATTTTAGCTCCAGTTTTCCTGAAATTTTGTTTTGCTTCAGCTTCTGATTACCAAACTGGTTTGGACCGCTCCAATGGCCTAGTGGTTAGAGCGTCCGCCTCGGATGCGGGAGGTCGCGGGTTCAAACCCCGACTGAGTCATACCAAAGACTTTACAAATATGGTACTAACAGCTGCCTCACTTGGCGCTCAGCATTAAGAGGTTAGTGTTAGGACTGGTCGGCCTGGTGTCAGGATAATGTGACTGGGTGGGACATGATGCTGCATGTCTGAAGTATGATGCCCCAATGCTAAACATCAGTATAAACTGTCACACTGCAGACATCATAGTAATATGACTGAACAATTGTTAATGCTACGGTAAAAATCTAAATCACTCACACACCAAACTGGTTCTATAATCATTTTGGGGATTTCATTCCCCCTTAACCTATTTGATCATTACAAGTTAGTATCACCTGAAGTGGGATTTTCTTATCCCCTTCACAATAGTATATTTGCTACTGTGTTGGCAGTACATTATTTTACCAAATTAATATATTTTGTTTTAATAACTTTGTATTAAATTTCCAGTATCCTTAGGTAATGCAGAGATAGACAATTTTAGTGTAGCCAAAAATAATAGACGAGTCTATACAATTTGAAAACATGTCCTCAGAGATATCTACTATGATTCACAGGGTTTGCCTGTTGCCAAGTAAATACTCTACTGTCAGAATTGTCGGTTCTCAATGGATCTTATAAGTCAAAAAGATTCTTGATGTACAGGACAATTGTTTTTGCCATGGAGTGTTTATAATGAAAAGTATTACAATAGTCAAGTTCAGTATCCTAAACAACATTCCAGTCACGACAAGTAATAACAGAGGAATTGTCTGAATTTATAACGTTTCACTTTCAAATGTCTAAATTTGACATTATCATCATTGTAACTGTATAGATGCATTCATGTAAATCTCTGCCCATTAGTTGATAAATCTAAGAGAATGTGTTTGCCCTGGCAATCACATCTGTTTCTACGAATAAGAAATTCTGAATTGTTTCTGAACAACCCCAGCACTATTACTAGATTTATGACTAAAATACACTTATAACCTCATTCAGGTTCCCAGTACTTTTCTATCTCAACTGAACTTAGTGTCTCTGGTAAACATATAATGGATGCATTCTTCTGTTTGACCCAGCACTAAATATCTCTCCTGTTGAGATTGGAAATGTGTGTATCTCTAACATTCATTGACAGAATTTTAATATGGGTGTCCATTGTTAAATTATATTTTGACTAAAACTTTAATAGAGCTTATACAACTGCATTACACACATGTTATCATACCTCTCAAGATACATTTTAACGCGCACAAACATGAGATATCTAAAACAATCATAAATGTTGTACAGTGTCATTCACCAGTGGGTACCAATATGATGTTACCCAGTGTAGAAGAGATACGTGAGGTCTGTTCTACACTGGAGTGTATGTATAGTTATTCAGTTTTAGCAGCAATACAGTGTGGCAAAAAAAACCCAAATGTTCAACCATTTTCTTGCTTTACCAAAAGATTACAAGCCATATGAGTTCTGATTTGTTGGTTCCTTCTGTATATGTGTGAGGTGGTGAAAAAAAAAAGACAAATATATTAGTAGATAAAACTCACAAAATTGCCTATTGTATTTCTTTAGTGACCACAGTTTAAGGAATCACTGAAAAATAATAAATGAGCATTCAGATTTTGTTCCTTGAAGTCAGAGAGTATGCAGCAGGTGGAAGAAAATTAAACAATCCTCTCTCAGTTCGTATATCCATCAGTTTAGGACTATATATTACTACCTATTTTAACCTATGGCTTTTTATTGTACCAACATCACTTAATAAAACTGTGAATTTGAAGGAATTCAAGTATAATCATGTTTTTAGCATAGGTCTGATTAGCAATGGTACATACAAACAGCAGTGCATATAGACATGTTTGAACATAGCACACCCTTCCCCCAACACAAAGAAACAAGAACATGTAAACATTCATGCCAAATGACATTGACAACTCTGTGCCTAAAAATCAAGCACCAGAAGTTAAAAAAATACATTATATAACCAAAATCAAAGTTATATTCTCAACCTTTGCAAGATTCAAACACAATTTTATGCACATGTCAAAATTTGGCTACAAGATTAAACAAAGATTCTTACCAATTAAAGGCTTCGTTCTCCTACGAAGGTCACTTTTCTGACTTACAATGTACGCAGCTGAAATTCAAATGATACACCCCACTTTTGGTACAAAATTTTATACCTCTGAGTGTAACCAGAAACAATAGGGAAAATTATTTCACCTCTGGGTTGGGTTTGATTATTTGAATGTTTCATTGATGTAGTCAAAAGGCTCAAATATGTACCTTTTACCAACTTCTGTTTTGGCATACAACTGCAATTGAAATACCTGGCAGGTTCAGTTGTTGGATGGCTCTTAGTCAATTTATGAGTCATATATTTTGACAAGTGACATCTTCTCTACATGCCAACCATTACACTTGTGGTGAAATCATTACGCTTTTTTTCATCCAATTACGTTTTACACTTACCTGTATATAGATTATGCTTTTTTGGTACTTTAAAACATAAAATAAAAATAAAGCTATAAAAGTTTGTCTTGTCATTTTATTGTCATCTCTTTAATTCCACTCATATAAGTTTGAGAATATTCTTAAAACAATGACTGCTGTATAAGAATAGCGTAAGAATACTTTCATTATTTGCTATTTATGGCAACTGCATATGACCCGTTTCTAAGAAAAAAGAGTGTTATGTGTGTGTGATTTGGATTTTTATGTAGCTTTAACAGTTTTTCAGTCATATCGTTATGATGCCTGCAGTTTGGAAGTTTATAGTGATGTCTAGCACTGGGGCATCATGCTGCAGACATGTAGCATCATGTCCCACCCAGTAATATTATCCTGACACCAGGCTGACCAGTCCTAACACTAACCTTTTAATGCTGAGCACCTAGCAAGGCAGCTGTTAGTACCATTTATATAAGTCTTTGGTATGACTTGGCTGGGTTTGAACCTGCCACCTCCCGCATCCGAGGCAGATGCTCCAACCACTAGGTCACCGGAGTGGTTAAGAAAAATGAGGGGTTTCTTCAAATGTGAACCTTGCCTCACAGATTCATCATATTGATAAGCTAGTTTGTTAGCAGACCAGTCTATTCTTTAAAAGAAAATGGCTCCAGATGTTTAGCGAAATGCTTTACACTGTGAGTGGTAGATGTTATGTGACCAAAAATGTTTGAGCAAATGGTTCTTTTCAAGCTTCAAAATGTGTAAGATAAGAAAAAAGGACAAATCAATACAGCTTTACAAACTTTAAAAGATGAATATGAGAGTAATGTAATGCAGTGCTTTGAGTACATGGTCATGCTCATTGCAGAATTCCAGTTTACAATCATTCAGCGAAAGTTACACATGTAGACTAGTTCAAGTGAGTGCTGAATATAAATAAATTTTCAGTATATTTTGTGTTTGTATTCTGGTTCTAATCCATATGAATTTTGCCCTTTGTGATAAGAATTTTGACCAGCAGCAGAACCAGTTAGTAGCCAAAACAGCTGTATCTTTTTCAAATGTGCTGTAATTCTGGCATGTAATATATAGATTACACTTTCTGTGCCCAAATTATGCTTTTTGGCAACTTATAGTAGCAATAATTATGCTTATACCTCTTGGGTTGGGTTGGCATGTATGATGTTCAACTATTCTTATATTAAATTCGCTCCTAAAATCCATTTTCTTCTTGGTGATGTTTAATTTGGACTCTGGATTCCAAACTTTACAATTAATGGTTAATGGACACCATTCTTTCTGCGAATATGATGTACCACAATAACATCCCTCTAACCTGCTTTGGCCTGTTGACATTCTTCACCATCTCTGTAAACTTTGCTATGACATTTTCCTTTTGTGATTCAGGCATGAACAAATTTTTTTAAAGTATTTTTTAGTATTGCATTTTAAGGTTTCCATGTGTCAAACTTTAGTATTTTATGTTTATTATGACTGTCTACATTGTGTGTTTAATTTGTATCTATGATTTTAGATTGTAATGATGATTTGTAAACAAGATACTTATTTTGCTTCTTTTTGTCCATGATTGAATATCATACTTTTAAGATAGTGATCATTTGTAAATCAACATGTTTCCTTGGATATGAATCCAGCACCATGGTTTTTCGCTGGGAAATTATATTGTCTACCAGATTTGTGTCATGCTGTTTACTTGAATTTAAGTTCAATGTCTGACCTTTTTTACCAGTTTGGTATTTTCTGGAAGCGAATTTGTTTATGATTATGGATTATATCATTGTGATACATCGAGATTATTGGTACATTAGCAGATTCAAAATTCATGGAATTTAGTCAGAACATCTTATACTTTTGGACTTTTGATAGAACATTTAGGTTGATTGATTGATTGATTGAATTTTTTAACGGCGCACCAGCACTATGAGGCTATTTAGCGCCATGGAAAAGGTTATATCCTTCATTATTTATAAGTGGTAAAAGATTACGTATCACCAGCGATACGAAACCAAACAGTTGAAGGTAAAACGATAAAATGGTAACGGTGAGAACATTTAGGATTTAATTCACAATAATATAAGGTCCTTTTAAATTTTAGCTTTGTATTCTAGGAAAATAAGTTTGTTGAATGTTACAAAACTTCTTGGTTTCAGTTCTTTCTGTTCTAATTTAAGACCATAGATTCATAACAGAAAATTGGGGCCTGTCGGAGAGCTGAATTTCTTTAAAATATTTCAGTAAAATTTAAATTGACCTGTTCCACAGAATTTTTGTAGTCCCTGGGAAAGATTTTTCTTTTAGATATTGGAAATCTTTAGTGAAACCAACAGGCATTCACAATGTTTTCTGAGGTAGGGAACTTTATTTCAGATCCCACCAAGGAAGGGTTAGAGTCTATGAAAAAGAACACATAGCTTGTACTTGCCAGACATTTTAATATTTCAGTAGTAAAAGCATCTTTAATAAAACAAGAAATAAATGGTATGGTCCAATATTTGGTGTGAAAGGAAGTTTAGGATAAAAGTGATTTGGGTTTGATTAGTAAGTCTCTGTCTGGTTTCAGTAGGAAATTAAATGTATTACAGCAAAAAAAATCAGATGGAAATTGAATTATCAAAACTTGGCTTCAGAAAGAAATGATGCAATTGCAAATTCGGAAAGAGTAATGAGAGGAAAGGAAGATACAGAGAAGAGGGAAGAGACACAGATGCAAATACAAGAGAAGAGAGAGAAATATAAATTCAGAGAGAGAACAGAGGCATATACAGAGAGAGAAGAAAAGAAATGGAAATTCAGAGAGAGGTAAATGAGAGGGAGAGGCAGGTGCAGAGAGAGAGAGAGAGAGAGAGAAGGGAAAATGCAATTCAAATTAAAGGAATTAGAACTGGCAAGCAGAGCACACTCCTCCCTTTACAGATGTGTTCAAGTTTTGATGTTACCAGAAATATTAGGTTAGTTAGAAAATGATGTAGATAGATACTTTCTCATTTTGAGAAAATTGCAGAAAACTTTAAATGGCCAGGAGAGCATTGGACTTTATCATTGCAGAGTGTACTTTTTTGAAGTCAACACTTCACAATCAAGCGCTAATTATGATGTAGTTAAGGAAAGTACCTTGAAGTGCTATGACTTGGTACCTGAGGCATATCAACACAGGTTTAGGAATTGTAGAAAACAAGCTGGACTAACCTATGTTGAATTTGCTAGGGAAAAAGAACAAATGTTTGATAGGTTGTGCTCAGCCAAGAAGGTTTATCAAGATTACGATAACCTCAGACAGCTCACACTAACTGAAGAGTTCAAGAATTGCATCTATAGTGATGTCAGGACCTACTATGATGAGCAAAAGGTGGAAACTTTGGAAAATGCTGCTCATATAGCTGATGATTATTCCTTGACTCGCAAAGTTTCATTTGTCAGTAAGTCTTCCTCTAATAAGTTTTTTGGTAAAACATCATCTCAGTCTCATATAGGTACTTCCAAATCTCAATCTGGCACAACTTTTAGGAATCAAACTTCTGATAAGACTGATCAGAAATCCTTATCTCTTCCTTTGTGCACTTATTGTAAGAAGAAAGGTCAAGTAATTACAGATTGCTATGGGTTGAATATAAAGAGAGCTATTCCCAGTGCTCTTATATGTGAGAGGTCAATATCAAGGTCTATGATCGAAAGTGATACATTTGATGGGTCAAAGAAATCTGAGTCTGATTCTATCATGGACAATTGCGAACCATTCATATTGAATGGTTCTATATCACTTACTGGTGATTCTGACAGTTCTATCCCTATTAAGATATTAAAGAACACAAGCTTCTTGGAGTCATTTCTTATAAGCTACTTTGCCTTTGCTTGAGAAGTCTTCTTGTGAAAGTGTTCTTATTCAGGTATTAGAGTGCAGTTTTGTTAATGTTCCTCTCCGTTATGTCAGTTTGGCATCAGACTTGGTCTCAAGACCCATGAGCAGTGACTTCATTTATTGCTAGGCAATGACCCAGCTGGAGATGAGGTCATTGGTTGATACTCTTGTAACTGACAATCCTAGTTTGGATCAGAAAGTAGATCGTGTTGAAAATGAAATCTCTAAATTATACCCTGCTGTTGCTGTCACCAGAGCTATGATCCCTTGAGAATGATGTTCAGGAAATTATTCCCTTAGCTGACACATTTATTGATCAGTCTCTTGATGAGGTTACTTTGGCTCCTGGTATTGGTCATTAAGGAGGTATTGATCACAGTGATCCTCTTTTTACTACTCAATGTTGTGGTTCAAATCAGGGTGACAAGATCCTGAGATCTGCTGTTTATTTCAGAGGGCTAATAGCAATCTGGAAGCAACGGAGGTCCCAGTGTATTTTGTGAAAACTGGGGTCGTTATGAGAAAATGGAGACCATTTGAGGTACTCGCTGGTGATGGGTGGGGTGTAAGCCTGCAAATTGTTCTTCCAAAGTCATATAGACAGGAAATTCTCAGTCGAGCCCATGAAACTCCCTTGACTGCTCATTTAGGAGTCAGTAAGAATTATCACAAGATCTTGAATCATTTTTATTGGCTGAAAATTAAAAGTTATGTTTCCAAATACTGTAAATCTTGTCACACTAGTCAAATAGAAGGAAAACCCAATCAGAACATACCTAAGGCTCATCTGCAACCTATTCCAACATGTGACAAACCATTTAGCAGAATAATGGAAGACTGTGTTGGTCCATTACCTTCGACCAAAATCAGGCAACCAGTACTTGTTGACCATATTGTGTACATCCACAAGATTTCTAGAGGCAATTCCTTTAAGAAATATTAAACTTTTCAACTGTAGTAAAAGCTTTAATAAAGTTGGGTTTTTTTATACAAATTTTGGCCTTCCCAAATCTGTCCAGTCCAGTCAAGGATCATATTTTATGACTGGAATTTTCAAACAGGTTATGCATGAATTAGGCATCCATGAGTTTCAATCTTCTGCCTATCACATTGAAAGTCAATGGGCTGTAGAGAGATTTCATCCGACTTTGAAGGCTATTATTTCGTCATATCACTATGATACATTAAATGATTGGGACAAGGGTGTTCATTTAATGTTGTTTGCTGTTAGAGAATCAGTTGAAGAATCATTAGGTTTTAATCCTTTTGATCTTGTTTTTGGACATGATCTCTGTAAACCATTGTAGTTGTTAAAAGAGAATCTTCTTCCAAATAAAGATTCAAAGGTTAATCTTCTTGACTGTCTCTCTTTTTTCAAAGACTTGTGAATTATTAAGAACTAATCGTAACCCAATTCAGTTAAAAATAAATTAACATATACAAAGGAAATAAGTTTTTAGCCTGGTGAGTTCTAGCTCTCTTACCCACACCTCTCAAGGCAAACTTTTATGGTCCTATTTTAATTCAGAAGATAGTAATCGACTTAATTATATCATTAATATTCCTGGGAGGATGAAATAGAAACAACCTTGTCATATAAATATGCTTAAGGAGTATTTCGTTAGAGATAGCCCTGTCCAGAGATGCTCCCAGGGAAATTTGTATGAATTTGTGCACTTGGAAAGCGGTGATGTGTGAGAACTCTTGCAAATTAATTTCAAGTCATTCATATGAAAATGTTCTCTACATGGTATACAACTTGATTCAACCATTCACCATTAAAATGCTTATGGAAATGGTAGAAATATTGTAGTGTTTGTTGTACCATATATATTTTTGTAACTGTTTAAACATCTAGTTTTTTCATCTTGACATGAATGGTTGTTAAGCTAAGTTTGAATGGCACATTGGTCCCTGTAACAAGCAATGTGTCATATTTTGAACATAGCATCACAGAAGTTTTACAGATGCATATGTATAATATGGACTATCTAGAAGACCCAAATGGCTGATTCCCACTGTTCATCTTTAGATGACAAGTTCGTTCAGCAAATACTGGCTGATCATAGTAATGAAGGCAACTTATTTTTAAAGTTAAGAAGTATATCAGATTTATTGAGCTTGGAAAGTGTTAATGGAGATAGAAATGAGTGATTTTGAACCCAAAAATGGCATTAAATATGAATCCAATGTGCATACTGGATGAACAAAAACAGACGGCATGCTGGTCAACTCCTCATTTCAGCAGTATTTCAAAATTAAATGTAGAAAAAGGCAGGCAAACAAGCAAAATTAGAAACTTTAAAAATTGAGCATACTTTTCATTTCTTTTCATGTCACTATTTATCCCTAGCCCTATCATAAAGGTTACAATAAATATAGTAAATAAGAATCTAACAATGAAATTAAGAAGTAAAGATATTTATTTGATCAAAATGCCTCTGTTTAAACAAGTAGACAATGGCATTAATGGACTTAAAATCCTAACACAGCATTATGGAATAGTAAATCTGGCATAGTACTCAAAGTGCTTTAGTAGAGTTCTAATTCAACAAAGGTAAACTTTGGCAGAGCTTATGTTAGTGAAAAATCTTATTTTGGAGTAGAAGTATCCAAAAGAGGTGTCAAAGGGATTCTCATTACAGAACAATATTCACACACAGATAAGGAACAGATTATGCTGAGAAACAGTGAACAGATTAATGGTTATATAACTAGAGGCAACAGCTTTTAAAATTTTGATTTCAGTAGGGGTTTTGCAGAGTGATCGAGGAAGAAAGAGATGGATATTGAAGTGTTATGTAAATATTGAATTTTTTGTCTGTTTCCTCCTCCCCCTCATTTTTGTTCTACTCCTCCCCCTTAATTTTTGTGACAAGGGGGAAGTTCCCCCATATAAAATCCTGGTAGCATATCTGCCTGTCGATCATTAAATCAGTTTAGTTGTTCCTGTCACACACAGTGAGGATGTAAGCAATGGAATGCAATCTTATTGTGGTGACTTTGGTTTATCCAATCTTCGGAATTCATAAATATTAAAAAATCTGGACAAGAAACTTTCACATCTACAGCCACAAGTAAAGAGTGATTTAAGACAGCTATTGAGCGAATATGAGCACTTGTTCCCAAGATATTCCAACATGAACAAATAAAATCAACATGATGTGAAGCTGTAGATTCTATACCTGTGAAACAGCATCCTTACAGGATGAATCCTCAAGAGCAGGAATGTTTGAAAAAAGAAATTCAGTATTTGCTTGAGAATGACTTCATAGAATGAACTAAAAGCAACTACAGTTAACTATGTATTCGTCTTGTGCCTAAACCAGATAATACTTTCCTTACGTGTACGACTATAGAAAGGTGAAAGGTATCCCCAAAACAGATTCATTTCCATTACCAAGATTTGATGACTGCATTGGCAAAATTGGAAATGCAAAATAAGTCACCAAGTTTGACCTTAAGAAAGGATTCTGGCAAATTCCACTAACAGGAATAATCAAAAGAAATTTCTGGCATTCACAATTCCAGATGGCATTTATCAATATAAAGTGATGCCCTTTTGTATGAAAACTTCTCTATCAACATGCCAGCATTTAATGAACATGATAACGTTCATCTCGTGTAGATAATTGTGATGCATAAATTAATGACATCATTTACAACAATACCTGGGAAGAGTACTTGGAAACCATTTGGAAATTCTCTGATCTACTCAGTAATGCAAAGCTGACAATTAAGTTTGATAAGAGTGAGCTTTGCAATGCTTGTGTTACATTTTTATGACAGACTGGGGGACATGGTCAACTTAGACCTGTAGAAATTAAGGTCATGGCTATCTCTGAATTTCCTCTACCTTTAGTTGAAAAAAACAAACTGATGCAGTGTTTGGGTATGATGATGTTATTGGAAATTTTGCTGTAATTTTTCCGTAATTGCTGAATCCCTCAGCAATTTGTTGAATAAGAAATCCAAGTTTCATTGGTCTGACAAATGTTAGGAAGCTTTTTATAAATTAAAAACCATACTTAAATAATTAACCAGTTATTTCAGCTCCAAATGTCTCTTGGTTATTTAAAGTGTCCTTTGATACAAGTGATGGAGGGGTTGGTGGAGTACTGATTAAACAAGGCAAAATTGGTGTGGATCGTCGTGTGTGTTATGGTTTTAAAAAAACTAAACTTGAACCAGAGAAATTATTCCACAGTTAAGAAGGAATAATTAGCATTGATATTGGCTTTGCAACATTATGAAGTCTATATTAGTACAGCTCCTTCTCTGATTATTGTATTCAGTGATCATAACCCCCTTTTACTTGCATTAACAAAATGAAAAGTAAAAATCAGAGATTATTGAGGTGGATATTAATGTTGCAAGAATACAACATTAGACACATCAAGAAAAAAAAGAAAATCTGATTGCAGATTCTCCTTCACATGCATAGAATATCACTTTATTTGTATCTTTTTTGTATCATTCATAAGACTACTTCCTATGTAATTTTAATTATATGTGTATTTGATTAATATGTAAAAAAGCTTTATTGTGTAAATCTTTCTTTGTCTTTATGAGGGGAGAGGTACCGGTATGTATATCTATATTGTGTGTTTAACTTTTTCCATTATTGTAGATTATAAAGGTCACTGGTAAACAACATCTTACATCGCTAACATTTGTCCATGATTGTTGATTATATTTTAACATAATTACCATTTGTAAACAACATGTTTACTTGGTTGTGAGTTCAGGACTTTGGTATTTCCCTGGGAATTTTTATTGTCTACCAGATTTTTGCTGTGATCTTTACTTGAACTTAAGTTCGAAACCTGACCTTTTCTTTTTTACCAATTTGGTATTTTCTGGAAGCGAACGTGTTTATGAATTTGACGGGAAAATGACCCACATTTTGTTCATTTTCTTGTGTCATAGGTCACATGACAGTCTGTAAATAAGGGACTCTGTGGGCAATTATTTATTCCTATCTTAATATCAGTCTGGAATCACTTTTAGTTGTGCTAAGGTATAATTTGAGGGGAATTATTTATTTAAATTATTCATTGGAATTACAAAGTGGTCATTGACTTTCTGGACACAAACACTTTGGGATTATTGAGGACTCATTCAAAGGCATTATGGATTATATCATTATGATACAGCAAGACTTTTGTTACATCAGCACATTCAAGATTCGTGGAATTCACTTGGATATTCTATACTTTTGAGAGAACATTTAAGGTTATTTAGGATTTAGCTAACAATACTCTAAGTTACTTTTAAATTTTCACTTTGTATTCTAGAGAAATAAATTGTTTGATGAATTTTACAAAACTTATTGCTTTTGCTTCTTATGTTACTTAGTTTAAGATCATAGAGTTGTAAGAATTCTTTTAGGTGTTCACTCTCTTTCTGTAAGTCCTATAATTCATCTCTAAATGGTTATTTTTGAAGTTCATTGACTTGATGTTGCTTTCCAACCCTTTTATTATTTTTCTGTCCACTCCCTTCATTGGTTTGACTGTAGTTTCTCAAAACAGCTGGGATTCAGTGACAGAAACTGAGATGCCTAATTTCACTCTGGTCAGTAATAAATGAATACTAATTTTGATTCAGGTAGATCCCTTTGGATTAAGGCAGCATTACTGACATCTCCACCATCAAGGAGCAAATCCCCAGACAGAGAACTTTTAGCTGACCTTGTTAGTTGCTTGCTGCTTTCCTTCCTGGTACTCTATAAGCTAATGCTCATGGTGGACTGAACAGTTTTCTTTGGATTGCTGATTTTGACAGGTTAAAGAGAGTTCAGCATAGCATATTGTAATGCTGAAGTGCCTCTGTCAGAGTATGGAGCAAGTAGAGTGATTAATGTAAATTTACTAGCACATGTAGGTTAGACATGGGGGAATTATCAGAAAGGTTTAAATTGGCATAAGAGTACATATGCATGAGATTGAAAACTTATTTTAAAAATTTCAAAGACCACAAAATTTGAAAGAGAACATAATTCGCAGATAAAGCGAAACTTTATATTGAAGGAAAAAGGTTTCATGTACATTCTAGTCCAAAATTTATTCCATGCATCACACTGCAAATGTTGTAAATACTGTACAACCAGTATTTGAGAGGAATTTCGCTAACTACTTGCCCTGGTGGCCGTCTTGCTCTCCTTAGAAAGTTATTGTTTCAATCATACAGAAAAAAAATTGTCCATGGAAAGGTTGATCGGTTTACATTCTTCATTACTATGTGTTTTCAAAATCCCTGGAACCATTTGACTCGTGATGAATTGCTATGAAGCAAAGACAGTTTATTCTGCAAAATGCTTGTGTTTTTGACATTGTGGTCAAAGTCTGTCATAGAAAATTTGTGCTGTGGTATTTCTTTGAGATTTTACTTTGTTCAGAGGTGGATAAATTTTCATAAAGCTAAAGACAGTTCATTTTGCAACATGCTCACTTGCATTTATGATATTGTGGTCAAAGTCATAGAAAATTTGCATTATGGTGCTGGTTAGAGTTTTTAGTTTGTTCATAATTGGGATAAATTACCATGAAGCTAAGACAGTTCATTCTGCAACATGATCATTTGCTCATCTGACCTTGGGATCAACTTTGCATTAAAGATTTGGTTGTCTTCAAGAAATATGGCTGTCAATACTTTATCAGTAGCAAATCATTCAGGATGTTATTACAGACTGTGATAGTTTTCTACCTAAACAAAGAATTATCAGCTACACCTTATTATAATGTCCATTGTTAGCACCGTTTTCATTAAAACCTTTTCTCTTGCAGAGTCTGTTGATAGCTCATCAAGGACTGTCAAGCCAGAGCACATGGAGTGTATATTAGGTATGCCTCTACATGGAACAAAATATTTTTCATATTGTACTAATTATAGTTATAATATGTTCAGCCTAGCTCTAGTAATGAGGCATGTTTTAGTCATTTGACGTCTTGATTATTTTCTTTCAGAATGGATAACAAAAATGGAAGAAAGGATGAATATCTTTGAAAGTAAGTGTGTTATAAATGGGTCATTTAATTTTGTCCATTGTCTGGTTCATGTGTTTGTCTATCAATGACTCGTTCAGAAGGCTGACACTTATGCAGAGTTCCATTTTACATAAAACCTTGTGTATGCTACTTATTGCCACTTTAACCTTGTTTTTTAAAATAAAGATTTCCTGTTTAAAGATGCCCTGTTTAAAAGAGATTACATGTATTTGTACAAGAAGAAAAAGAAAAAAGTAAAATCTAAAATATTAAAAGGATATTCTAACAGTGCCCGAAAATATATAGATAAGCATAACTCTAATCCATCATCTGTTACCCTGGCGACAATAAGAAGTAACAATAATATCATGTTTGAGAAATGAAGTAACTATAGGATGTCTGCATGTAGTGACAGTTTGTATTAATTGTATACAACCCCGCAGTATCAGGTTGATTCATTATTTTTTCAATATAGTACTAACCTAAAATATGAATATGTATAACCCAGAATTTAATGTATTTCTCAATAGTAAAAGGAAATATCTTTTGACAGCTCGCACACTATACTAGAACATAATATGACCAAAGTTTTATTTGTAGTATTATTATCTGTCACATTCACGCAAATTATCACAGGCGATAGATGGAGTATTGTCATCCACATAGAAAGTAAACTGATCAACATGAACATTGTGTGGCATAAACTCATTCTCTCCATCACCTACCTAGGTCACAGTTGACAATCATAGCTGTTACATTTATACCATCATTAATTGTCATTCGGCTCATTCAGGCAGCTCAAATGGTCAGTTGAATGAGCATAATAATTAGCCTGAAATGCCACTATACTATCTAATATGATATTTATAAAGGGGTCTTATAAGATCAATTAATATAGTTTAATCAAAACTAAACATTAACCATTGTTTCTGTATAGTCAGCTGAGAAATTATAATTAAAGTACTATGAACAGTATTAAGATTTATGCTATGTCACAAAAAAGATAAAAATCATTATAGAAAAATACATAGTTGATTTATACATTGTTTGAGTTGATATAAGGAAATATTCCACAAATGGAAAACTCATGATAATATGATGTCGCCACATCACCTAATATCTACTCAAACAACGTAGATTTTCCTTTTATTATATACTTTTAATGCAAAAACTATTGATTTGCATGGATCTTTTCTCCATTCTGTTCCAATGGAAATATTGGCTACATTACTATAGTGATATAAAGAATTTCCGAAATTTACTATAATTTCAGAGCAGTGACCTTTATAAAACTTTTCTTGAACAAATAATGCTTCAGATTGTGTAATGTATCAAATAGATTACTGTTTAAATGAAAACAGAGATTTGTATTTTTGTTAACATATATCTTGGGCAGAATAATACCGTAAACCTGTTTGGGGCAGGGGTGTTAAAGAGATATAGTGCGGTCACATCTGACAGATTTAAGAGCATAAAGAGCCTAACATCTTAAAACAAAACATTTAATAATTGCTTACTAACAAGGATTTTGGTTCTTTATTTTGTTCATGTCTGAATTCAAGCATGCATTTAGGCTATATCAACTGTGCAGTATAGTTAAGCGACAGATGCAGCATTTTCAGTGTCACTTGATTTTGGTTTGCATTCAACATTAATCAATGCCCATTTTCTCCATCATTTTATTGGGAGTTGGAATCACTACTTAAACAATTTTATTATTACTATATTTAACTAAGATGTTTGTCGTACAGTGTGAAAGGCACACTGCATGGATGATGGAATATGTAATAGCAACAGTTCATTTAAATTCAGTATCTAACATTTACAGGATTCATGCAGAAAACTAATTTCAAAAACTTAATATTTGTAGCCTACTAATTATTCTTTGGATTTCATTTTTATGCATTTTTATGCTGCCTCCTTATTTCAGTGAAATAAATGTACACTAGAGGGTCTACAGTCTTGACACATTTTAAGACCTTTAAATAAAACTCCACAAGCTCACTAGCCCTACTTATACACTTGGACCTTAATTTTCATTCGCTTTCCTTGCATGTTTTGTTTTACCCTAAGCCAACAAAATGTTGAGACTACATTAACAATAAAAGATTTAGGAACAAAGCAGCATAAAAACAATCAGTTTTCAATTTCTTGTGTTGAACAGTTAACTTCCAAGGGCAGATGACTATTGTATGCACTGTATGTTCAAGTATTTCAGTTTGATTTTGCATTGATGTCAGTACCAATGCACTTTTTCATTTTTTTTTTGAGGGGTAGTTCTGTTTGCATTTTGGATTAAGCTGACTTTATAAGTTTTACAAGGAAATTATTTGATTTCCATATTTGTCAAACAATTTTCAGATCAAAAGGAAAACAGAACAAAATTAAATGAAAGGATTGGTGAGTACAAAGTTCCTATGTGTACAGCTATGAAAGTGTGAAGAAGCAGAGATATAATCAAAAATGCTCTTTCGTGCTTTTCATGCATTTCTAAACATTGTATCCCTGAATTACATAGAGAATGTAGTGTTTTGTGCCTTGATTCTGATTTAAGAGTTATTTTCAAGCTGATGTTATTAAGATTCAAAACAATGTATGCTACACATTGCCTAATGACAACAACACACAATATGAATTATATTCACAACATTTACAACATTTGCAGACAGGTGACCGCAGAAGGCAGATTCAGCTGTCAAACTTGGTTCATGATGAATTTATAAACTATGAACCGAAAAACATTAGCATTGTTATTATTAGTATGATCATTGTTATTTTACATATTATATTAGCAGTATGCTACCAAGATACATGTATTTAGTTTTTTTAGCTATTTAGGGCTGTTCCATTAAAACATACATGGGATCAGAGGACGGTACTTTAAAAAAATATATGCCAGGGTAGTTAAGTTTCAATATTGCTTCTGTCCCTGGTTGTTTTTTTAATAAAATCGCTTGTATATGTGGTTGAAATGACTGGCTCTGGAGGTCTGTCTTAAAGTACAAGCTAAACATAATAAAAACTTCCACTTTCAACATCCCATCATCAGATTTGTATTTTATTTTCTGCAAACCAGTCAAGGGTATCTCCATTTCATTTACTTGGATTAGACATAAACCATAAACATCTCACTGGTCAACTATAAATAGGTGGGGGAAAACCTACCACGTGACGCTGCATTTGTAGTTTTACTAACCATAAACAAAGTGAAAATCTCTGTCTTTATTTTCTTAACCATAAGGAAAACTATCAGATTTCTAAATAAAACTTCCTTAAAAAATGAAAGTATAAGTTCTGCGGTCACATTAATTTTAGTCTCCGAAGACTAGTTTGCATCATTTGGATCAGTACAATGCGTGCTGCGAAAAGAACCAAATGTAGCTGGATAGTGACAGTAATGGTGGTGAGACATGTTTTCAGGCCATGGAAGAAGTCAATGTTTGGTTGAGAGAGCACAACCTAGAGAAACAATTGATAGCCTTAGAGGTAAGTTCTGTTATTTCTTCAGCAAGCTAATCAAAAAGTGGTAAAAGACTAGTGAAATTATGTTTATTCAATCATAACAAACAAATTTTGCTCTAGACACACTTTTCTATCGAACAAAAACCATTATAACAACATGTACTTCTCTTCATACAGTTAACACAAGATGATTGACACGCACAGACTCGGGGAGGGGGCAGATTTTGTGTTAGTTACCTTGTGTTAATTGGTTGAAGGGGTGTTTACCAGTTTTCTTCTTTTTTTTTGGCCGACAGAAATGAATGCTTGTGTGTAATGGAGCCTCCATTAGAGATTTTAAAATCTGTAACATGGAATCATACCAAATCCAGTTCCAATAGATAATTCCGATGTTTTGGAATACAGCTTCACAAAATTTAACTATTTAACAGTTATTAGAGGAAAAATCTGACTGACGATGCTTTAAAGTTGGAATGGAAGCAGTATAGAGCATAATAACATTCGCATTACTGTTGTATGTTGGTATGAGGTATCTTATGTGACACTAAATGATCTAGTTTCATGGATTCATTTGTTTAATTACTGTGACAATTTAAAAGAAATCTTGGAACTATTGTAATAAAAGGCAATATATGGAAAGGAAGTTAATTTCAGCATGAATTTTATGTTGGCTTTGGAATCAATCACCTTTGTTTTGTTAGGGACTATCCATTTAGTATGCAAACATGTAGGGGGAGGTTGAAGTTTGCATATTTGTGCATGGGGGTGGAGATAAAAGACCAAGTAGTACGTACACACCAAATAACATAAACTTTATTAAAGCTACAATAAAACCTATTTGCCTTAGCCAACAACAAGCAACCTATAGTATTTGCACACTTTCCAGTTTGTACCCCCTTACCAATTTTAAAAATGAGAAGCATCAAGTAAAGAAGTTATAATTACATGCAGTATGTTATTTTTGATTGGTCAGTAAGAGGACAGTCAGCCATTCAGTGTATTGCTCTTGCATATTACGTGGGTGTGATCATGGCCATACAGGTAGTTTTTTATAGTCCATAATATAATTGATAAGTAAATTGTAAGCAACTAGATGAGCCCATGTGTCCTTTTCTGGTTTCCAGGACGGATTATGCATGGCAGTCAAAACTGTGTCGTCTGCATCCAATATTTGCAGTGTACAGTTTAATATTTCTAAAAATAATGAACAAATAAAAATGTAACTTCAAAATTTATGGAATTATTCATTATGAAACTCAGTGAATGATCACATCTGTTGCATGAAAACAGGGACTCACCCATGCAAATATGAATACTGTGTTACTAAAGAAACTCCCGTTGGATGTGAAATGTAAACAAATTGACAGCGTTTGAAGGGGTGTACTAGGCAAAAGAATATGTATGCACTGGGATTGGGGTAGAAAAAATACCTTGCAACTGAGGTGAGTGGGTGGGTCGAAATATGACTGTTTGCATACATACTAAATGGACAGCCCCTTATCCTCACCTGGAATAACAATTAGGCTAGCAGTGATGATGAGCCAAAATAGTTTTAGTCTTT
Source organism: Megalonaias nervosa (assembly GCA_016617855.1). Taxonomy (NCBI): domain Eukaryota; kingdom Metazoa; phylum Mollusca; class Bivalvia; order Unionida; family Unionidae; genus Megalonaias; species Megalonaias nervosa. The sequence continues at coordinate 71,799 of JAECUM010090777.1, forward strand.
TGGGGGTTTTTTTAATGTAAAGACTGGAATGGCTGCATGAACTTTTAATTATTTTTACAAACTTATTCTACAATTTATTTTATTTTAGATGGTACAGAATGTTACTGTCAGAAACCGAATAGGAATTTTGCCCTATTTTTAGCAATAGAAATTTGATAATGGGTAATCCCTTGCAGTATTTATTTAATCATTGGACATATCCTCACACCATGCTGTTATATTTCTGGCACACACACACATATCACTTGAACTGAAGTTAAAAGTTATTTTACACACACACACACACCCCCATCAATGCCAACTTGGGCAAGGGACTTTATTCCAGTGCTGTGGTGCTAAATCACTAAATAACCAAATAGTTGCAGCACTCAGCAGTGAAATAGAAGAAATTCTTATTGGTCAGTAGAGTGTGCATTCCTTTAAAAGACGTTTTTTAAAAGTTTCAAAATATAGCTGCTTCTTCTGTCACAGCCTAGATGACATTTATGGCTTTTTTCAGACAGAAATCCAGGAGAGTATCAGTACTGTTATATCAAGCAACATTGTGGTGGACCAATTGGCGACTCCAGTACAAACCAACTTCTGTTCATGTTGACAAATAAGATACAGAAGCTGAACTTAAAGTTACTGAGGAAGAAACTGCCATCAATGATGCAAGTGCTACTCTTAAATAAGGCCACCAAATAGAGTTCAATAGTTGATGCAGAATGGAGTAATCCAGAAAATATCCAACAGGTACCAAGTCAAACAGTAATCATTTTGTTTAGTGATATTAATAAATTGTACAAAATATCATAAGTTTTCTTTTGAAGGATTTCCGTTTAAAAATTTTGCAAAAAAAATTGGTATTTGTATGCATCTCAACAAAAGTCTGTATGGTATTACTCTGATTGCACTACCAATCCAATTTGATGAGGGGGACTAATATTTACAATACAAAGGTGTTGACAGAGTCTCCTTCAAAAGCAGGTTGTTTTAAAAGCCATGCAGCTTGTATATTTACATGTTATTACACATGTAGATAAATTACAATGAAAAGTGGGGCCCCGAGTGGCCAAGTGGTCTAAAGCGCTCACCGTTACGGATCACTGCCATCTCACCTCTGTCTGCGTGAGTTCGAGTCTCGGGCTCGGCCAATGTGGTTATGTGAGAAAGCTTGCCGGTAGCTTCTCGTGGGTCGGTGGTTCTTTCCGGGTTCTCCCGGGTTCTTCCTCCGCCATTAATACTGGCCGCCATGTATAGCCTATCTTGTGCTGAAAAATGGCGTTAAACCCTATGACAACAACAACAACAACAATGAAAAGTGGATTATTTGACATATATTTTAGTATCTCATTCTCTTCTGAAATGTGGGGTCACATTTTGGTATCACAACATGACATAGTTACAATGCTGGCAACCATCATAGAGCACAGACTGATTATGTTCAGGATTTAAAGTATGCGTGTCTTAGGGGTTATATCATATAGTTCCAATTTTCAATAGTGCTTTTCAGTTCAGTTCTTATTTTACAGGTATCTACCTCTGTGAGCCCAAGGTATTAAGATCCATGAACAGGATTTCCAGAAAAGTTTTCCAGTTTTAGCAAGATCTTACTTTGAATTTAGAAATGATGAATCCCTTAAAATTGTCAGCAGAGGTCTTGCTAGGATTTTAATATTAAGAGCCCAGGACTCGTGTCTTGGTAAAAATAAGAGTCCCACCAGTAAAAGTTACAGTCCCCTCCCAGAAGCATATTGGGCCTACCTGAAGTGGCTAAATATCCAGATGAGAAGAACCACTGGTTGCCACTGAGTTTACTTCTTCAAATTCTTCACACCACTGACATATAGCTCTTGTTTGTGATCAGAGTGAGACTGAATTTTGTTAATCCAAGGAAAAGTCTTATTCCAAACACAAAGCCAAGCATCACGTACTTTCTTACATTGTTCCATCTGAAACTCTCAGTTCTAGCAAGTTTAGCACTCTTCTGAATCTCATTACAATCTTCGTCAATTTGCCGTTTAACCCAAAATATAAATATTTATCCAAATTTGCAATGGCATTTTGTCCACAACTCGACGTGTCTTGATTTCGAGGTCACATGCACTGCTTATTCGCCTAGACTTGGAAATGAACACAGTAATGAAATCTAAAGTTGTTCATTTGATGTACTCTTATAATGACTACATGTACATCTCTGGGTCTTTCTGAAATTCTCCCTCTGAATTCAGTCACTATAAATATCGGCACATTTTCCCACAACTTGGCAGCTAGTCAAAGTCTTTGAACTTGCTTCCCAGCTATTGCGTCATGTTCTTTTGATGTACTCTTATAATGACAACATGCTCATATGGGGGTCTTTCAGCCACTAAATTCTGTCATTGTAAATATCAACACATTTTCTTGCTCAGCAGGTGCTTGAAGCAGGACTGGCAAGGCTTTGAATTTGACACCCAGCTATTCGTTGTATATGGAGGTCTCCTGCATAAGTGATATTCTGCATCCAGATAAAAAAATTTTTACGTCCAAATATGCATAATTAAGCATTTACGAGACCTCAGAGTTTAAAGTTTGCCATTTATAGATGCCATTTATTGATGTATATAGAATTTGAGATTGAGTATTTGTCATTGTTGTACATGTTAATGTCATACATGTAAATGAAGTCTCATTGTGTCGATTATCCTGAGCATTCAGTTTTTAAAATCACATTTGCTGCCATGAGCCTGGTGCTATGACCCAGGTACATGTCCTTCTATTGGTGATCTGTCAGATGACAAATGTGGATGTCATAAACAAAATATTGAGTTCAGAGTTTGTTGGTTATTTTTACAGGGTCTCAAATTACATGTGGTCATGCATATTCTTGACAGACTTGAAATTTATGTGAAGTTTGGACAATTTATTCTCTTCACACTGTTAAAGATAGGATCACAACATTTTAACAGCGATGTAAGAAATCATTTTTGTAATATATTTTGAAATAAAGATGTTAAATTGAATGTTGTTTTGAAGTATTATGTAGAACCCTTCCCACCTATAAATGAGGCAGAATTCAGTAGAAATATAGCAGATAATGTAGATCAATATATGGTGATCTTGTTTATCACATTCTTCATCTCCTACAAACAGGATTATAGAGTGGTCATAGAATAGCATTTAAGGCAGAGGAGTGACTGTCCATGATAATAGCATTTCAGATGTGCTAAATGTAAAGAAAAAAGAGAAATTATAGAGTAGAATGTAGACATTGTAGCACTCCTGTATGCATGTCATGGTTTTGCAATATACACCTAGGCATGTTAAATACTCTTTCTCTGCTGCCCTAACAACTTCTGTAAGCACCAGTCATCACTCAAATGTGCCAGTTTTTGATTCTCAGCCAGAAATTCTCATACTTAGCAAAACCTAATGTTGCATTGAAGAAATGTTAACTCTGCCTGACAGCCAGATTTAGGTTTGTATTTTATATTGGAACACTTGGGCTATCTATCATCTGGCAATGGACCCAGCCCTTGTGCATTATGACTAACATACACATGATGACCCAGCTGGGGCTGGTCTGCTAGAGAGTCCTACAGAAATGCACATTAGATTTAGAACTATAAACTTGAATACAGTGTTTACCAAAGTAAGATAAGTACAATATATATACACACCAGGGTTTTCACGTTTTTCTGAGATAATATAACAAGTGTCCTCGTGTACCAGTCTCATTAAAATCAGATCTCCTCTGTCCTACATGAAGATCTGACAGTGACCACTTAGAGGTCATGTTCTTGTGACCTTTTAATTTGCCAATGGATATGCAGCTTTCAAACATTTGAAAGCAATTCAAAACATTCAGCACAGATTGATGCTCTTCAGCCATACTGCTTAGTCTCCCAAACACGAAGATACAAGACTTCATCTGAGTGACTGATAAAATCAGTGATATAGTAATAACATGGGTCAATAGAACATGACCCCTAAGTGGTCACTGTCAGATCTTCACGTAGGACAGTGGATATCTGATTTTTATCAGATTGCCTCATGTACACATTCTTGTAAAATAGGAAAGGTTATCAGTTTTGAATTTTTTTACATTTTGGTTCACAGAATGCACATAGCAAAGGACAATTGGATAAAATAAACAATTTTGTTGAGATATTTAAACAGTAAAGACTGTTATTACATTCTTGGATGAAATATTTATTGTGTTAAAAGGTGACAGTTTAATTTCCATGGCCAAATTTGAAAGGCTTTGTTATAATGTTTGTTTGTTCCCAGGTTTAATTGGTTATGAGTTTGATTTGTGTGATCCATCAGAGGGAATTAGCTCAACTATACTATTTTTATCACCTGACATGCTGAAACCAGGTAAACAAGGGCAATCATTTAAATAACAAAGGCACAATAATAACACCTTATTAATAATATTAATTTAGAATCACAGGTTGCTGATTTCAGTGCAATTAAAGCATAAATAGAAATGTTTTTGTTTTGTACTTTGGACCCAATAATTTATAAATGTACCTGTTAGTTGAATAACTGAGTACAGCTGATATTGATGCACCTGATTTTCTTCATGAACTTCTGCATGTCATTCTTAAATGTGTGAAGAAAACAATTCTCAGATTAATAAAAGAAAAAACATGACTATTGACAATTTTGATCCATCCAAATAAATAAGTAAATAAAGGACTAAATTACTTGTTATTGAACAGAGACATTTCCACACAAAAGTGATTTATGATTCATGTATGCTGACACTTACTGGTTTATTGTTTTTCATGATAACCTGTATTCAAATAAATCTGTGTACAATTACATACGAGTTGAACTAAATTTTTCTCTGAGTAATCTTACAGTATGTATTGTATACATAAAACTTATGAAAAATAATGAATTTGAATGTATTCTAAGTTGTAATGTAAAATTCCCCATTTCCTGTTAAATGGTATAAATAATCCTTGCTCTATATATGTGTGTGTGTATATATATATATATATATATATATATATATATGTATATGTGTATATGTGTGTGTGTGTGTGTGTGTGTGTGTGTGTAGAAGGTTTTACACACGCCAAAGAAAATTTTTTTATTGGTGGGTGGTTTTAACATTAAATAAATTCTATCAGTGAGTTCTGAAAGGCCTTAATAACATCTTAGGGTGGCTACCCAAATTCAAAACTGCCTTCCCTCCCGGTCCCATGTATAATTTAATGGAACAACCCTTAGCAAAAATTAAGAAAACTAGAATTGTGTACATGCACTCATTTATACATCTGTCTCTCTCTCTCTTAAGGAAAAGTACTAACTGAAAGTATATATTTAAATTGTGACTGACTTTTGTTAGGCAGGCTGGTTTAATTAGGTTTAAGCTGTTTTAACTGAAGCTTTAAGCTGTTGCTGAAACTCACCGAGGTCAAAAGAAAGTCTGCTTTTGTTTGGGACCTTTGAGGTCATGTGAATGAAAGGAAACTTTCTGAGGATATTGTTAGTAGCACCTAAAACATTAATCCGAGTTTCCTCTGACCTTTCTCAACCCATTTCTGCTATTTGGACATTTATGTTGGGTTGTGGGGTCAGGGTCAATTGCCTTTTGAAAAGTTGGAATTCACCACCACAAAGCCAGATTTATCAAACATTGAGCACATAACAACATGGTAGTCACATGATACAACAAAACCATCTTTGACACTTGCTCTATTCTTAATGAATCTTTCTTCAGGTTGCTGCAACAGTGACATGTTTCTGGTCATTGTTTTTGGAATAAATATATTGAAATTATGTGCCCCTTTTTGTTCATTTACAAACAGTATATGACTTACATTTAATATTTCAAATTTTTGTAAACAGCATTGGAAAGGGGGTTTATTTTTTATATCACTTGACTATTGGACCTTTGATGTCATTGACAACTGTTTTGCGAGATTTGTGTTGTCATGTAACTGCCAATTCCAATGACAAGTACCAGGTCAAATTTCATCAGCACTGTAGTTTTATCTTGTGTTTCAGCAGATTAAAAATAATGATCATAATACTTGCAATTTGTCTGGAAAGAAATAAATTTCCTGTCAATTTCACACAGGTGTGACTTGATGTAACATTGTTTAATATTGCTAGGCATGTTTGTGAGTAGCTACCTTATGCTGCCACTGCATGTGGCAGAACATTCCAACTTTTTGATAGGCAATTGACTCAGATCATAAACCCAAAATAAATGTTCAAATATCAAAAATACTAAACTGTAAGGGATATCGCTAGTGTAGTGTACCTCCTGTCACATTGTCACCCTTGAGTTTCACTAGATTACAGTAAGAACAATTGAAATAGGAAAAGTTTAAACATCGATTCACATAATATACCTTTATATATACCATGCCTTGCTCATCAAGCAAAAGAACTTTAATTTACATACTTGGAGCAGTCACTGCTGATAATATTCAGTGACTGCAGAAGGCAGGGTGAAACCACTGCTTGGTTAAGAAACACAGGGCTCCTGACCACAGAAGACAAGTGACAGCTGATTACATGACATTTTATATATGAAATTTGCTGGGGGGGGGGAAATAGAATGGCCATTGTGACCAGGTGACCGCTGAACTTAGGTGACCATTAGGACAGGTTTGACTGCATATGAAATAAAAACGATGATGTGGGTTCTTAAATAAGCGTATAGGGAATTTGAATCCTTAAAGTTCCAGAGACAGTGGCTTATATGAGTAATATGATAGAAACAAATGGAGAGAGGGAGAGAGAGAGAGAAGAAGAAATAGATGGAACCAATTCTTCATGTCAGATTATGTAATAGTTATTGATATAAGGTATGATGATTATAGATGATACTATGTGACCAGCATCTATTAAGACAATTGGCCTTAAAATGTCCACAAGAATGACATTAAGAAAAATGGAGACCTGAGTAATAAAATATCAAAACAAAACATGCTCAGTGCTATCGAAGGCTCATCATGACTTTTCCATGTTGCCATCAATAGATGTTTATATCCTACTTTATCGTATGAAAGCAGATCCAGTCTGGTATCAAACTTTAACAGTTTTTAATCTCATTATGCCTGGAACACTGTTTCATGACACAGATCTACGATAAACATGTCAATCTTACCAATTAGTGCCTTTCATTTTATATATCTAACTTGTCCACATGACTGTACCATGCAACTGTTGTGGGCCAGAATGCATGCAACAGGATAATCAACAAAACCATTATATATTAGATTATCTCAATAAATACAGTTTTATTACCTTTATCAACATCATGAAAACATTTAAGCAATAGCATCAGCCGTAATAACATATCACATGTTTGTCAGAGTTAGTGTTACAAAGCAGTAACATTTCCAGATTTGTTTGTTAGTCTTTAACTAATAAGTTGCCGACAACTTGGACATCAATGACCTAACTTTATCAGGGTATACAAATACCAAAGTTTGAAAGACTTGGATGATGATTATGAAAATCATCATGAAATTGATTACCTGACAATCTGGGAACAACTAGTTGTAATGATATGCTTCTCAGCTCCTTTATGTTTTATATTGGACTATAACATGAAAGCATAAGAATGCTTTACCTAAAAGTAATTAAAAACCGCAATCAAAGAAAAATCGAGAAACACCAGTGACTTGTATTTATATCATTTCCACAAAGTAATAGGATATATTGTGCAGCTCCTGGCATTGGTGTATAAAGGCATTTACAAATGTAAAGTCTAACTGTATCTCAGCCTTCCTTGGTCTTAAGCAAGAGTTCTGCCGTGGAAGGGAGCTACATTATTTGCAATTTCTTAATCAAGTTTCGTTTTGTTCATCTTCTTTTATTATGCCCTGTATACATACTGTTATAAATGAAATCACAAAACTTTGATAAATATTGCATGCTTTTCATGAGAAGATCACTGTATTTCAGGCTTCACTGAACTTGGTGAAATGTTTTCAGTTTTAAACATATTTTCCCAAGCTCTGGTTGTGATAGAATCATCAAACTATAGTTAGTTCCACACAGCATTTGTGAGTGGTACCAGTGTCTGTATCTCCATGAATTTTCAGATTAGCATCATTAAATGTAGCTAAAAGTATCTAATTCGTTTCGTGCATGAAGTGTTTCAACACCGTTTCGAATCAGCATAAAGCGTAGCACATCTCATTAAATACATTCTAAAACTGGGTGGTCTGTTTAAATTGTTTTTGATGCCCCCATGACCTGTGGAAGAGTCCATGTGTTTATTAAGGAGTTGTCAGATTTCCTGTTTGGCTGTATTTGGCCATAATGTAGTTGCCAACTGTTGATTGCAGTATCAAATATGGACTCCTCCTGAACTCAGGATGAACATGGTGGATTAAATCTGTTCACACCAATCTTTTTCAGAATGTTTTGAAAGAATAGTGCTGCAATGTATGTAAATATGAATTATGTTTAAATTATTTGTGTGTGAATTTAAACTACAGAGATGTTAATGTGAAAATTCAGTGAGAAAGAGACACAGATATCATTCATGATGCCATGCGGAATGAATTATAGATGATTGTATCTGTCTCTTATTACCACATGCTTACAACAAAAGAAAGTCAGTATGACCTACATTTCATATTTATTGGCTTAGACTAGCTTTTTACGCTTACTTCATGACAATGTTGCTTTTTTGCATCTTGCATAAATACCGTTGTATTTGAAATCATGAAACTTGGTGAGACATGCATTTTGATGAGTGTTATATGCTCCATCTCAAAAGTATGTCACTGAAAATTTTTTACATCACTGACTTTGATACATCTCTATTAGTGCTGTGTCATTTACAACAAAAGAATCTCATTAAGGCCTGTTTTACCGGCTTCGTGAAATTTTGGTGCCGAGCCCATGAGCAGGAGCTTTTGGTTTATGACGTGCTATCCATTCCTACCTAGAATCAGAAAACATGACTACTACAAGCATCTTGATAAATATTGTATCCTTATTCCTGTGTTGGTGGTTCATGCTTCAGTGACTTTGGTGAAGTTTTTATATTTAGTGTTCATATATTGTGTGCTGTTTATGATAAATTGATGCATATATGTTTTAACACCAGTAACCCCTGTGAATACATTTTCTCTTTAATAAAAACATATTTCGAGGTACAATTTCATGTGATAGACTAGAAATAGTGCTGCAGCCACTATGGTCTCATTTAAATACACATCAGCACATCGTATCAACAAAAGCATTTGATCTGTTTGCCTCTTTGCCAGTCTCCATCCCATATATATCTTGCTGTTATGTAAAGCAGACAATAAAATGTACACTATTTTTCTATTTGTCTGTCGCAGTTATGAGTTTGCCATTCCTTTATCTCATTTGATATACATATACAAAAGTGGCTAAAAATAATTATATAAATTGTAAATAAATAGTATATAGCAATTCGTTGCCAGGTATTTGAAGTAATATCTTCAAAATCAAGAGCCTTATAAATATTAATCATTGCCAACAAATCAAATAGATCCAACTTTAAAGACTATCAATATACTTTTAACATTTTACTTCTGCTCTTGATATTGAGCAGATATATATAATAACAATAATCATTATGATGATGATGATGGCAGTGATCATTATTATTAGCATTATTTTGTATTGTCTCGTGATGAAAACTTTAAGTGTCATATTCCATATCAGAAACTGATGATTCTTACTATGTTTTTTTAATCAAACAGGTCAGACGAGGGAAAGAATTAAAAAACATGAAAGTGACAATATGGATGTCCACGTCAGAACAAAAGTGTTTGACTATGCTATAAACATCCTACGTGAACAAAAGCATATTGTCATACAGGGAACTCCTGGAGAAGGAAAAACTTATTTAGCTCTGTCTCTTGTAGCAGATCTTATAGAAAACAACAAGGAATTACAACCTGTACAGATACATAATGTGAATGAGTGGGATGAAATGATTGATATAAAGAGACCATTAGTTGTCTTTCTGGATGATATCCTTGGCAAATATGGACTCTCAGAAACTGATCTTGACAGATGGAAACAAATCTCAGAATTAATTCACCCAAATCTCAGCAGCAGCTCTATTTTCCTAATCATTTGCATTAGGACCCAAATTGTATTATCTATCAAATTATCTCTTCAGAGAAACGAAGCCTTATCTTTCATGTTTAATTCCCATGTCATCGATATAGGTAGTGAGAAACACTGTCTAACAAAAGAAGAAAGAATGGAAATGTTGCTGAAATATGCCCCAGAGGGTTTGGATAGAAACAACACAGTTGTATTTGAAGATATATTGAAATTTAAAAATAATGCAATTGGTTTTCCTCAGAACTGCAGAATACTTAGATCCAGACAACATGTGGATTTGAAAGAAATATTCTTAAACAATTGGTTTCTTGTTAAAGAGATCCAAGAGCTATCAAAGACAAATCGTAAAACCTATACATTTCTTGTTCTGCTCATGTTATCTGGTGGACACCTATCTGTCGAAGAGCAAAAAATGGACGAAATGTATAATAAAATCAAAAGAATATCCAACTTCTGTGGACTGAAGGAAAAGTTGACTCTTGGTGAAATTAAAGATATAGGTCATTCACTTTGTGGTACATTTATAAAATACAAGAAAGATACAAAGAAGTTCAACTTTCAGCATGACTGTATTGAAACAGCAGTGTTTGTTTCATTTGGTAAGGACTACACAGATGTAACACTGAGAATGTGTTCTTTGAAACAATTGTCAAAAATGTGTTCTGTGGCAACAGAATTTGACCAATCTGAATGCAAAGACTTCCTAAACTTCAAGGTAATGATACATCATGCTCATTTTGAAGTTGTGTATGAAAGATTCAAAGAAGGTTTTGAATGTATAGAAGGAGATTCATTTCAAAGCATTGCAGAAGCACTTGTCTGGAAAAACTTGCCTTTTATATCCTACTTTTTAGAAAAAATAACTTCTACAGATGATATGCTCAGTTTCCTGTCCAAAACAGATTCTGATGGACAGAGTCTACTGACCCATTTAATTTATGCAAAACACACAAATGTGGTCCAAAGAATCATCAAAAATATCTCGCGGTCTTGCTTACGAGACCATGAACTTGTCAAAAGACAACTCCTGTTAGCCAGCACAAATGCATGTCTTGCAGAAGAAAAGCATATGTTGGATAATTTAATTGCGTTTCAAGAAAAGGTTGATGACTTTGTTATGCTTGCTGCGGCTTCAACAGGAAATGTTTCAATCATGGAAATGATTCTACTACAAAAAGGAAATATAAATGCAGGACTTAGTATTAAAGACATAAATGATCTTAAAAATGTTATAAGAAACTGCATCTCCCACCCTAATAATTCATCATATCATCATGATATTAACCTCTTCCATATTGCTTGTTGTTTTGGCAGAAAAGATATGATGAAGTATCTCATAATTCAATATCCACATTTGGTACATAAAGCAAGTAGTGTAGGATTCACTGCTGCTCATTTTGCAGCATTTTCAGACAATGTAGAACTTATAGAAGTTCTTAGTGCAGAACAAGTAGATATTGAAAAAGAGAGTAGTGACCTTCAAACAGTGCTTGACATAGCAGCAAATAGGTCCAATATAATGATGGTAAACTATTTGATCAAGACATGGCCTCAGTTAATACATATGTTTAAAAGGAATGGAATTACAGCCATACACTATGCTGCTATAGGAGGGAGTGTTCCTGTGATGCAGGCATTGTTTGAGGCAGGGTTAGACATTACAGCTGTGCAACAAAATGGTGTTCATGTTCTGCACACTGCAGCAAGTAAGGATAACCTCGCGATGATTAAATATGTACTTAAAATCAGTCCACATTTGTTACAACAAAAAAGTACAAATGGATCGACAGCCATACACTTTGCTGCTGCAGGAGGTGGTGTCCCTGTGATGAAGGCTCTATTAGAGGCAGGACTAGACATCACAACAAGGACCATTGATGGTTCTAATGTTCTGCACATTGCAGCTCACAATGATAACCTGACAATAGTTACATATTTGATTGAAACCAATCCTGAATTGTTGCAACAGACAGACAACATAGGATCGACAGCAGTGCACTTTACTGCTGCAGGAGGTAGTGTTCCTGTGATGGAGGCTCTGATAGAGGCAGGATTAGACATCACAGCCAAGACCAATGACAGTTCTCATGTTCTACACATTGCAGCTGCCAATGATAATCTGACAATAGTTAAATATTTGATTGAAACCAATCCACAATTACTGCAAGAGACAGACAACAAAGGACAGACAGCAGTGCATGATGCTGCTGCAGGAGGGAGTGTTCCTGTGATGAAGGCTCTGATAGAGGCAGGATTAGACATCACAGCCAAGACCAATAATGGTTCTCATGTTCTACACATTGCAGCCGCCAATGATAATCTGACAGTAGTTAAATACTTGATTGAAATCAATCCACAACTGTTGCAACAGACAGACAACAGAGGATGGACAGCAGTGCATTGTACTGCAGCAAGTGGTAACATTGCTGTGATGGAGGCTCTGATACAGGCAGGATTAGACATCACAGCCAAGACCAATCATGGTTCTCATGTTCTACACATTGCAGCCGCCAATGATAATCTGACAGTAGTTAAATACTTGATTGAAATCAATCCACAATTATTGCAACAGAGAAATAACATAGGACAAACAGCAGTACACAATGCTGCTGCAGGAGGGAGTGTTCCTGTGATGAAGGCTCTGATAGAAGCAGGATTAGATATCACAGCCAAGACCAGTCATGGTTCTCACGCTCTACACATTGCAGCTGCCAAGGATAATCTGACAGTAGTTAAATACTTGATTGAAACCAATCCACAACTGTTGCAACAGACAGACAACAGAGGATGGACAGCAGTGCATCATACTGCTGCAAGAGGTAGTGTTGCTGTGATGGAGGCTCTGATACAGGCAGGATTAGACATCACAGCCAAGACCAATAATGGTTCTCATGTTCTACACATTGCAGCCGCCAATGATAATCTGACAATAGTTAAATATTTGATTGAAACCAATCCACAACTGTTGCAACAGACAGACAACAGAGGATGGACAGCAGTGCATCATACTGCAGCAAGTGGTAACATTGCTGTGATGGAGGCTCTGATACAGGCAGGATTAGACATCACAGCCAAGACCAATAATGGTTCTCATGTTCTACACATTGCAGCCGCCAATGATAATCTGACAATAGTTAAATATTTGATTGAAACCAATCCACAATTATTGCAACAGAGAAATAACATAGGACAAACAGCAGTACACAATGCTGCTGCAGGAGGGAGTGTTCCTGTGATGAAGGCTCTGATAGAAGCAGGATTAGATATCACAGCCAAGACCAGTCATGGTTCTCACGCTCTACACATTGCAGCTGCCAAGGATAATCTGACAGTATTCACATACTTGATTGAAACCAATCCACAACTGTTGCAACAGACAGACAACAGAGGATGGACAGCAGTGCATCATACTGCTGCAAGAGGTAGTGTTGCTGTGATGGAGGCTCTGATACAGGCGGGATTAGACATCACAGCCAAGACCAATAATGGTTCTCATGTTCTACACATTGCAGCCGCCACTGATAATCTGACAATAGTTAAATATTTGATTGAAACCAATCCACAATTATTGCAACAGGCAAATAACATAGGACAGACAGCAGTGCACGATGCTGCTGCAGGAGGGAGTGTTCCTGTGATGAAGGCTCTGATAGAAGCAGGATTAGACATCACAGCCATGACCAGTCATGGTTCTCATGTTCTACACATTGCAGCTGCCAGTAATAATCTGACAGTAGTTAAATACTTGATTGAAACCAATCCACAACTGTTGCAACAGACAGACAACAGAGGATGGACAGCAATGCATCATACTGCTGCAAGAGGTAGTGTTGCTGTGATGGAGGCTCTGATACAGGCGGGATTAGACATCACAGCCAAGAACAATAATGGTTCTCATGTTCTACACATTGCAGCTGCCAATGATAATCTGACAATAGTTAAATATTTGATTGAAACCAATCCTGAATTATTGCAACAGACAGACAACGAAGGACAGACAGCAATGCATTGTACGGCTGCAAGAGGTAGTGTTGCTGTGATGGAGGCTCTGATACAGGCAGGATTAGACATCACAGCCAAGACCAATCATGGTTCTCATGTTCTACACATTGCAGCCGCCAATGATAATCTGACAGTAGTTAAATACTTGATTGAAATCAATCCACAATTATTGCAACAGACAGACAACAGAGGATGGACAGCAGTGCATCATACTGCAGCAAGTGGTAACATTGCTGTGATGGAGGCTCTGATACAGGCAGGATTAGACATCACAGCCAAGACCAATCATGGTTTTCATGTTCTACACATTGCAGCCGCCAGTGATAATCTGACAATAGTTAAATATTTGATTGAAACCAATCCTGAATTATTGCAACAGACAGGCAATGAAGGACAGACAGCAATGCATTGTACGGCTGCAAGAGGTAGTGTTGCTGTGATGGAGGCTGTGATAGAGGCAGGATTAGACATCACAGCCAAGACCAATAATGGTTCTCATGTTCTACACATTGCAGCCGCCAATGATAATCTGACAATAGTTAAATATTTGATTGAAACCAATCCACAATTATTGCAACAGACAAATAACATAGGACAGACAGCAGTGCACGATGCTGCTGCAGGAGGGAGTGTTCCTGTGATGAAAGCTCTGATACAGGCAGGATTAGACATCACAGCCAAGACCAATAATGGTTCTCATGTTCTACACATTGCAGCCGCCACTGATAATCTGACAATAGTTAAATATTTGATTGAAACCAATCCACAATTATTGCAACAGGCAAATAACATAGGACAGACAGCAGTGCACGATGCTGCTGCAGGAGGGAGTGTTCCTGTGATGAAGGCTCTAATAGAAGCAGGATTAGACATCACAGCCATGACCAGTCATGGTTCTCATGTTCTACACATTGCAGCTGCCAGTAATAATCTGACAGTAGTTAAATACTTGATTGAAACCAATCCACAACTGTTGCAACAGACAGACAACAGAGGATGGACAGCAGTGCATCGTACTGCAGCAAGTGGTAACATTGCTGTAATGGAGGCTCTGATACAGGCAGGATTAGACATCACAGCCAAGACCAATGATGGTTCTCATCTTCTACACATTGCAGCCGCCAATGATAATCTGACAATAGTTAAATACTTGATTGAAACCAATCCACAACTGTTGCAACAGACAGACAACAAAGGACGGACAGCAATGCATTGTACGGCTGCAAGAGGTAGTGTTGCTGTGATGGAGGCTCTATTACAGGCAGGATTAGACATCACAGCCAAGACCAATCATGGTTTTCATGTTCTACACATTGCAGCCGCCAGTGATAATCTGACAATAGTTAAATATTTGATTGAAACCAATCCTGAATTATTGCAACAGACAGACAACGAAGGACAAACAGCAATGCATTGTACGGCTGCAAGAGGTAGTGTTGCTGTGATGGAGGCTGTGATAGAGGCAGGATTAGACATCACAGCCAAGACCAATAATGGTTCTCGTGTTCTACACATTGCAGCCGCCAGTGATAATCTGACAATAGTTAAATATTTGATTGAAACCAATCCACAACTGTTGCAACAGACAGATAACAGAGGATGGACAGCAGTGCACTATACTGCTGCAAGAGGTAGTGTTGCTGTGATGGAGGCTGTGATAGAGGCAGGATTAGACATCACAGCCAAGACCAATAATGGTTCTCATGTTCTACACATTGCAGCTGCCAAGGATAATCTGACACTAGTTAAATACTTGATTGAAACCAATCCACAACTGTTGCAACAGACAGACAACAGAGGATGGACAGCAGTGCATCATACTACAGCAAGTGGTAACATTGCTGTGATGGAGGCTCTGATACAGGCAGGATTAGACATCACAGCCAAGACCAATGATGGTTCTCATCTTCTACACATTGCAGCCGCCAATGATAATCTGACAATAGTTAAATATTTGATTGAAACCAATCCTGAATTATTGCAACAGACAGACAACAAAGGACAGACAGCAATGCATTGTACGGCTGCAAGAGGTAGTGTTGCTGTGATGGAGGCTGTGATAGAGGCAGGATTAGACATCACAGCCAAGACCAATAATGGTTCTCATGTTCTACACATTGCAGCCGCCAATGATAATCTGACAATAGTTAAATATTTGATTGAAACCAATCCACAATTATTGCAACAGACAAATAACATAGGACAGACAGCAGTGCACGATGCTGCTGCAGGAGGGAGTGTTCCTGTGATGAAAGCTCTGATACAGGCAGGATTAGACATCACAGCCAAGACCAATAATGGTTCTCATGTTCTACACATTGCAGCCGCCACTGATAATCTGACAATAGTTAAATATTTGATT
>JAECUM010090778.1:0-25344 GCA_016617855.1 Megalonaias nervosa
AAAATCATTTTCCAGTAAATACTCAATCTCTTTTTTCATGTATTCCTGTTTGAAAGGATTCATTCTGTATGGGTGTTGTTTCATGGGTTTCGAATCTACTATTTCAACGTCGTGTAAAATTTTGTTTGTCCTTGTAGGCACGTCTGGAAACAAGTGCTCATATTCAGACAATAATTGTTTAAGTTCACTTTTTCTTGATTTTGTAAATGAGAAAGTTTCTGGTCTAGATTTTCCATAACTTCCGAATTCCGAAGAGTTGTTCCAAGATTAGTAGAATCCAACTGAATTCCTTCATTCAAATCCTCAGTTGGTGGGACAGGTACAACTAATTTAATTGCATTATTTACTTGGCTATTTCTTTTAAAATAATAGTACTCCATTAATTTACTTAGACTTGAGTACTAAATATTATAATTTAACTCATTCATTTTCTTCTTTACTTTGTAAGGGCCATAAAATCTAACGTGAAGAAAATTCTGCAGAATGAGCAAGAGAGAATGGACTTTATTACAGGACTCAAAAATTCTCTCTTGTATACTTCGGTGAAACCATAGTTTCACTTTTGACTTGAACTGCTGAATGCCAAATTCAAGTATAACAAGCTGGAACATTCCAGACTTGAAATTTAACCTTTGACCAGATTGAACAAATTTGAGAAGGCCAAATTGAGCAAAATTCCACAACGGAATTATCTCTGGAAAACTTGTTGACGCACACTTGATGGTCAACAAAGTTTGGTTGCCTGACTTGGTCTTTGGTAAGGGATCAACACAATCTACCATAATTCTACTGAATGGCTCGTCAAAATACAGGAATTGGTTGCAGATGAGCTTTATTTATCTTTTGATTTGGTTTTCCTACAATTGGACAAGTATGACAAGACCTACAAAACTTGCACTCATCACTTTTGATTTTTGGCCAATAGAAGTGAGTCAAGATCTTGTGATACGTTTTATTTATCCCTAAATGACCAGCCATAGGAGTTTCATGGGCCAAACTAAGTATTTCCTGTCTGTAAGGTTTCGGAACCACAATCTGATATTTTACTGACCATTCGTCACTAGCAGGTACCTCGAGAGGTCTCCATTTTCTCATAAAAGCTCCATTTTTAATGGAGTAACAGACAGGTACTTCAGTTGCTTCAGTTTCACTAACGGCCCGCTGAAACAGGAGATCTCAGGCTCCTTCTCCTGTTCGACGACAAGTGATTGTCGTTTATCACCCTGATCAGATAAAAGAGAATGAGTATTCAAAAGAGGATCACTATGATCAATACCTTTTGACTGATCCAAATTAGAAGTGAAAGTGACCTCATCAAAAGCCTGACAAATACATGTGTCAGCTAAAGGAATACATTCCTTATCAAAATCATTATCAAGAGCTTTCTTTGCCAAAGCTCTGGTAACTGAACAAGCTGGGAATAAATCAGGGATTTCTTTTTCAATAGGATCAACTTTCTGATCCAAAGAAGGCTTGTCAGTTTCAAGTGGATTAACCACAACCTTGTCTCCAGCTAAGTCATTGTCTAGCAACAAATGAATGCCCTCAACGGGTAAAGTACACAATACACCGACTGTCACAGGTCATGAAACTAAATCTGATGACAAATTAACAGAATGGAGAGGAACATTAACAAAGCCGCACTCTACTCCCTGAATGAGAACACTCTCATTAGAACAGGTATTCTCAGAAGAAGGCAAAATACCTGAAACTAAAAGACTCTGAGAAGCTCCTGTATCCCTTAAAATTTTAATAGGGATAGGATTGACCAAATCACCCAAGAGTGATATAGAACCCTTCGACATGAATGGTTCAAAACAAATTCTCCAAAACACAATCAGACTGAGGTTTTTCAAACCCAACAAATGTATTGTTTTCAATACATGACCGTGACCATGACCTCTTAGAAATAAGAGCATTTGGGATAGGTCTATCTTGATTCTGATGCCTATATTTCAATTTGAAGCAATCAGAAATGACGTGTCCTTTTTCTTGGCAATAGGTACACGTAGGTAGAGACAAGGATTTTGAATCAAGTCTCTCAGAGGCTTGATTTTTAGAATCTGTGCCAGATGAGTTTCACTGAGAGTCGTTTTTGATTGAAACACCTTAATATCAGTAGACTGCTGAGTGAAAGGTTTGCTTACAGCAGGAACTTTATGAGTTAAGGAATACTCATCAGCAGCAATAGCAGCCTTTTCCAAGGTTTTGACCTTATGATCTTCAAGGTGATTTTTGATATCACTAGGAATACAGTTTTTAAACTCTTCGAGTAATATCAGTTGTTCGAGTCTTTCATAATCCTGTTCAATCTTCTCAGACAAGCCCCATCTCTTGAACAACTGTTCTTTTTCTCTAGCAAATTCAACATAAGTGTGTCTAGTTTCTTTTTTATAGTTTCTGAACCTTTGCCGACAAGTCTCAGGGACTAATACATAATCCTTCAAAATGCATTCCTTAACCATATCATAGTCAGATCTTTGCTGTACTGACAGGGACATATAGATATCTTTGGCTTTGCCACAAAGTAGACTCTGCAATAATTGAGTCCAATTCTCCCTTGGACATTTCGAATTCTTAACAATTGAAGAAGAATTCTCTCCATTTTTAACACTGTGAAAGAAAGCCTGTTGTTTTCACTAAAATTTCAAATAAAATGGGATTTGAACAAGGGGAATTTAAATTTTTTTTAAACAATTTCATATATCCATCCCGGACGAGCCTCCAATTTCTTTATGTTACGTATCGGCTCGTTCAAAGTAACACAAAGAAAGAGCGACTACAACAAGCTTTGTAAATTTTAACGAAAATAATTTCCCTAGAAAACACGGTGAAAAGGTAAATAGGTGAAACAAGACTTACGATTTACGAAGAAGATCCAAAAATATGTTCTAAATTTGTGAAAACACATAAGTCCTGTGAATAAACAGTTCTAAATTGATACAGTCTGAATCTCAGTTCCGATCCAAGATGGCGGATGATGACGTCAGACGAAAGCTAACACAGAATGTCCAGAATTTTCACTGTAAAGCACAATTTGTATTGTTCTGTTCCGATTTAGAAATAATTTCATCAAATGTCTTTCTCCAAAGCCAGTAGTGTTGTTCTCCAGGGAAAATAATTATTTAGAAAGTAGATGAAATACAGCTACCACCACTAACATCACACATGTTGTTCCTCGTACGAATGCCAACTCTTTCCAGCACAGAAATACCTTTCTTAAGGTATTATAAACTCTGTAAGATTTTATGATGTGACTCTGAACTACGACTGACTACGACTACCACTGACCTTTCTTACAGATAACTAAGCATATAAAAGAAACTAATACGTCGTTTCATGTACACACGCACGAAGCACACGTGTCATTTCGCAATCCATCTGGACATTACGAAAGCCTGAACAAGTATCAGCCAATCATTTACATAGCTACTGCTGAATGTTTACTTGCGACGAATTTACTATCATACAAAGCTCGTGCTTACATGAGTCACATTTACGTTTGAAATAAATACGATGTTTCTAACAAACTATTAGACCCATGCAAACATAATCATCATAATAATAATAATTACATTTAATGATGTAAAAATGAAATAAAAATGAAACAATGAATTAGAAGAATTTAAATTGTAACATATGTAATTTGACTACAGGGTCGTAACACTTTCCCCCATAAAGAAAAAAGAAGGATTTATGTAATAAAGCTTTCTTTTTTACCAGATGTAAATGATACATGAGGTAAAAGAAACAGTTACATAAGAAGAACTCTTATGAATCTACACAAAGGTGTATATGAAAATGACATTTCTATACACGGGAAAGTGCATCTGCAATTAAATTATCTTTTCCTTTAATGTGCCTGATGTCAAGATTGTACTCTTGCAAAAATAAACTCCATCTCAATAGTCTTTGATTTTTATTTTTCATTCTGCTGATGAAAGTAAGGGGGTTGTGATCACTAAACACAACAACCCGGAGAAGGAGCTGAACTGATATAAACTTCAAAATGCTGTAATGCTAGCATTAAAGCCAAGCATTCCTTCTCGATTGTTGAGTAGTTTCTTTGGTGTTTATTTAATTTCTTAGAGAAGTAACACACTGGGTGTTCAACACCATTTTTGTCATCTTGAAGCAAAACTGCTCCAACCCCAACATCACTTGCATCCACACATAGTTTGAATGGTTGACTGAGATCTGGAGCTGTTGAAACTGGTGCATTTTTAAGTATGGCTTTTAATCTATCGAAAGCCTCTTGACATTTTTCAGTCCAAAGAAACTTGTTTTTCTTTCTCAACAAGTTTGTCAGAGGTTCAACAATATCAGAAAAATTAGAACAAAATTTGCGATAGTACCCAGCCATACCCAAAAACCGCATCAGCTGTTTTCTACTGACAGGCACAGGAAATTCAGAAATAGCCTTGACCTTAGCATCTATAGGTTTAATTTGACCATGTCCCACAATATGTCCTAGAAAAGTAACACACGCACGGCAGAACTCACTTTTAGATAAATTAATAGTCAAATTTGCATCCGTGAGTCTGTCGAAGAACTTCCGAATCGTGGCTAGATGTTCTTTCCAGGTGTTGTTGTAGATGATGACATCATCAATATAGGCATCACAATTGTCTAGACCAGAAGTAATCATATTCATAAGGCGTTGAAAAGTACTTGGAGAACCCTTCATCCCAAATGGCATTACTTTATACTGGTAGAGTCCATCTGGAGTCACAAATGCCGAAATTTCTTTTGCTCTTTCCGTTAGTGGAATTTGCCAAAAACCCTTCAGAAGGTCGAATTTAGTGACGTATTTGGCATTTCCAATTTTGTCGATACAATCGTCGATTCTTGGCAATGGAAATGAGTCCCGTACACATTCAGAAAGTTTTATCCGGTTTCGGAACAAGAATGCACGGTGAACTCCAATCACTCTTAATGGGCTCTATAAAATCATTTTCCAGTAAATACTGAATCTCTTTTTTCATGTATTCCTGTTTGAAAGGATTCATTCTGTATGGGTGTTGTTTCATGGGTTTCAAATCTAAGATTTCAACGTCGTGTAAAATTTTGTTTGTCCTTGAAGGCACGTGTGGAAACAAGTGCTCATATTCAGACAATAATTGTTTAAGTTCACTTTTTCTTGATTTTGTAAATGAGAAAGTTTCTGGTCTAGATTTTCCATAACTTCCGAATTCCGAAGAGTTGTTCCAAGATTAGTAGAATCCAACTGAATTCCTTCATTCAAATCCTCAGTTGGTGGGACAGGTACAACTAATTTAATTGCATTATTTACTTGGCTATTTCTTTTAAAATAATAGTACTCCATTAATTTACTTAGACTTGAGTACTAAATATTATAATTTAACTCATTCATTTTCTTCTTTACTTTGTAAGGGCCATAAAATCTAACGTGAAGAAAATTCTGCAGAATGAGCAAGAGAGAATGGACTTTATTACAGGACTCAAAAATTCTCTCTTGTATACTTCGGTGAAACCATAGTTTCACTTTTGACTTGAACTGCTGAATGCCAAATTCAAGTATAACAAGCTGGAACATTCCAGACTTGAAATTTAACCTTTGACCAGATTGAACAAATTTGAGAAGGCCAAATTGAGCAAAATTCCACAACGGAATTATCTCTGGAAAACTTGTTGACGCACACTTGATGGTCAACAAAGTTTGGTTGCCTGACTTGGTCTTTGGTAAGGGATCAACACAATCTACCATAATTCTACTGAATGGCTCGTCAAAATGCAGGAATTGGTTGCAGATGAGCTTTATTTATCTTTTGATTTGGTTTTCCTACAATTGGACAAGTATGACAAGACCTACAAAACTTGCACACATCACTTTTGATTTTTGGCCAATAGAAGTGAGTCAAGATCTTGTGATACGTTTTATTTATCCCTAAATGACCAGCCATAGGAGTTTCATGGGCCAAACTAAGTATTTCCTGTCTGTAAGGTTTCGGAACCACAATCTGATATTTTACTGACCATTCGTCACTAGCAGGTACCTCGAGAGGTCTCCATTTTCTCATACGAGCTCCATTTTTAATGAAGTAACAGACAGGTACTTCAGTTGCTTTAGTTTCACTAACGGCCCGCTGAAACAGGAGATCTCAGGATCCTTCTCCTGTTCGACGACAAGTGATTGTCGTTTATCACCCTGATCAGATAAAAGAGAATGAGTATTCAAAAGAGGATCACTATGATCAATACCTTTTGACTGATCCAAATTAGAAGTGAAAGTGACCTCATCAAAAGCCTGACAAATACATGTGTCAGCTAAAGGAATACATTCCTTATCAAAATCATTATCAAGAGCTTTCTTTGCCAAAGCTCTGGTAACTGAACAAGCTGGGAATAAATCAGGGATTTCTTTTTCAATAGGATCAACTTTCTGATCCAAAGAAGGCTTGTCAGTTTCAAGTGGATTAACCACAACCTTGTCTCCAGCTAAGTCATTGTCTAGCAACAAATGAATGCCCTCAACGGGTAAAGTACACAATACACCGACTGTCACAGGTCATGAAACTAAATCTGATGACAAATTAACAGAATGGAGAGGAACATTAACAAAGCCGCACTCTACTCCCTGAATGAGAACACTCTCATTAGAACAGGTATTCTCAGAAGAAGGCAAAATACCTGAAACTAAAAGACTCTGAGAAGCTCCTGTATCCCTTAAAATTTTAATAGGGATAGGATTGACCAAATCACCCAAGAGTGATATAGAACCCTTCGACATGAATGGTTCAAAACAAATTCTCCAAAACACAATCAGACTGAGGTTTTTCAAACCCAACAAATGTATTGTTTTCAATACATGACCGTGACCATGACCTCTTAGAAATAAGAGCATTTGGGATAGGTCTATCTTGATTCTGATGCCTATATTTCAATTTGAAGCAATCAGAAATGACGTGTCCTTTTTCTTGGCAATAGGTACACGTAGGTAGAGACAAGGATTTTGAATCAAGTCTCTCAGAGGCTTGATTTTTAGAATCTGTGCCAGATGAGTTTCACTGAGAGTCGTTTTTGATTGAAACACCTTAATATCAGTAGACTGCTGAGTGAAAGGTTTGCTTACAGCAGGAACTTTATGAGTTAAGGAATACTCATCAGCAGCAATAGCAGCCTTTTCCAAGGTTTTGACCTTATGATCTTCAAGGTGATTTTTGATATCACTAGGAATACAGTTTTAAACTCTTCGAGTAATATCAGTTGTTCGAGTCTTTCATAATCCTGTTCAATCTTCTCAGACAAGCCCCATCTCTTGAACAACTGTTCTTTTTCTCTAGCAAATTCAACATAAGTGTGTCTAGTTTCTTTTTTATAGTTTCTGAACCTTTGCCGACAAGTCTCAGGGACTAAACATAACCCTTCAAAATGCATTCCTTAACCATATCATAGTCAGATCTTTGCTGTACTGACAGGGACATATAGATATCTTTGGCTTTGCCACAAAGTACACTCTGCAATAATTGAGTCCAATTCTCCCTTGGACATTTCGAATTCTTAATTGTTTCAAATTGAAGAAGAATTCTCTCCATTTTTAACACTGTGAAAGAAAGCCTGTTGTTTTCACTAAAATTTCAAATAAAATGGGATTTGAACTAGGGGAATTTAAAATTTTTTTTAGCCAATTTCATATATCAGCCATCATAGATCCATCCCGGACGAGCCCCCAATTTCTTTATGTTACGTATCGGCTCGTTCAAAGTAACACAAAGAAAGAGCGACTACAACAAGCTTTGTAAATTTTAACGAAAATAATTTCCCTAGAAAACACGGTGAAAAGGTAAATAGGTGAAACAAGACTTACGATTTACGAAGAAGATCCAAAAATATGTTCTAAATTTGTGAAAACACATAAGTCCTGTGAATAAACAGTTCTAAATTGATACAGTCTGAATCTCAGTTCCGATCCAAGATGGCGGATGATGACGTCAGACGAAAGCTAACACAGAATGTCCAGAATTTTCACTGTAAAGCACAATTTGTATTGTTCTGTTCCGATTTAGAAATAATTTCATCAAATGTCTTTCTCCAAAGCCAGTAGTGTTGTTCTCCAGGGAAAATAATTATTTAGAAAGTAGATGAAATACAGCTACCACCACTAACATCACACATGTTGTTCCTCGTACGAATGCCAACTCTTTCCAGCACAGAAATACCTTTCTTAAGGTATTATAAACTCTGTAAGATTTTATGATGTGACTCTGAACTACGACTGACTACGACTACCACTGACCTTTCTTACAGATAACTAAGCATATAAAAGAAACTAATACGTCGTTTCATGTACACACGCACGAAGCACACGTGTCATTTCGCAATCCATCTGGACATTACGAAAGCCTGAACAAGTATCAGCCAATCATTTACATAGCTACTGCTGAATGTTTACTTGCGACGAATTTACTATCATACAAAGCTCGTGCTTACATGAGTCACATTTACGTTTGAAATAAATACGATGTTTCTAACAAACTATTAGACCCATGCAAACATAATCATCATAATAATAATAATTACATTTAATGATGTAAAAATGAAATAAAAATGAAACAATGAATTAGAAGAATTTAAATTGTAACATATGTAATTTGACTACAGGGTCGTAACACTTTCCCCCATAAAGAAAAAAGAAGGATTTATGTAATAAAGCTTTCTTTTTTACCAGATGTAAATGATACATGAGGTAAAAGAAACAGTTACATAAGAAGAACTCTTATGAATCTACACAAAGGTGTATATGAAAATGACATTTCTATACACGGGAAAGTGCATCTGCAATTAAATTATCTTTTCCTTTAATGTGCCTGATGTCAAGATTGTACTCTTGCAAAAATAAACTCCATCTCAATAGTCTTTGATTTTTATTTTTCATTCTGCTGATGAAAGTAAGGGGGTTGTGATCACTAAACACAACAACCCGGAGAAGGAGCTGAACTGATATAAACTTCAAAATGCTGTAATGCTAGCATTAAAGCCAAGCATTCCTTCTCGATTGTTGAGTAGTTTCTTTGGTGTTTATTTAATTTCTTAGAGAAGTAACACACTGGGTGTTCAACACCATTTTTGTCATCTTGAAGCAAAACTGCTCCAACCCCAACATCACTTGCATCCACACATAGTTTGAATGGTTGACTGAGATCTGGAGCTGTTGAAACTGGTGCATTTTTAAGTATGGCTTTTAATCTATCGAAAGCCTCTTGACATTTTTCAGTCCAAAGAAACTTGTTTTTCTTTCTCAACAAGTTTGTCAGAGGTTCAACAATATCAGAAAAATTAGAACAAAATTTGCGATAGTACCCAGCCATACCCAAAAACCGCATCAGCTGTTTTCTACTGACAGGCACAGGAAATTCAGAAATAGCCTTGACCTTAGCATCTATAGGTTTAATTTGACCATGTCCCACAATATGTCCTAGAAAAGTAACACACGCACGGCAGAACTCACTTTTAGATAAATTAATAGTCAAATTTGCATCCGTGAGTCTGTCGAAGAACTTCCGAATCGTGGCTAGATGTTCATTCCAGGTGTTGTTGTAGATGATGACATCATCAATATAGGCATCACAATTGTCTAGACCAGAAGTAATCATATTCATAAGGCGTTGAAAAGTACTTGGAGAACCCTTCATCCCAAATGGCATTACTTTATACCGGTAGAGTCCACCTGGAGTCACGAATGCCGAAATTTCTTTTGCTCTTTCCGTTAGTGGAATTTGCCAAAACCCTTCAGAAGGTCGAATTTAGTGACGTATTTGGCATTTCCAATTTTGTCGATACAATCGTCGATTCTTGGCAATGGAAATGAGTCCCGTACACATTCAGAAAGTTTTATCCGGTTTCGGAACAAGAATGCACGGTGAACTCCAATCACTCTTGATGGGCTCTATAAAATCATTTTCCAGTAAATACTGAATCTCTTTTTTCATGTATTCCTGTTTGAAAGGATTCATTCTGTATGGGTGTTGTTTCATGGGTTTCGAATCTACTATTTCAACGTCGTGTAAAAGTTTGTTTGTCCTTGTAGGCACGTCTGGAAACAAGTGCTCATATTCAGACAATAATTGTTTAAGTTCACTTTGTTCTTGATTTTGTAAATGAGAAAGTTTCTGGTCTAGATTTTCCATAACTTCCGAATTCCGAAGAGTTGTTCCAAGATTAGTAGAATCCAACTGAATTCCTTCATTCAAATCCTCAGTTGGTGGGACAGGTACAACTAATTTAATTGCATTATTTACTTGGCTATTTCTTTTAAAATAATAGTACTCCATTAATTTACTTAGACTTGAGTACTAAATATTATAATTTAACTCATTCATTTTCTTCTTTACTTTGTAAGGGCCATAAAATCTAACGTGAAGAAAATTCTGCAGAATGAGCAAGAGAGAATGGACTTTATTACAGGACTCAAAAATTCTCTCTTGTATACTTCGGTGAAACCATAGTTTCACTTTTGACTTGAACTGCTGAATGCCAAATTCAAGTATAACAAGCTGGAACATTCCAGACTTGAAATTTAACCTTTGACCAGATTGAACAAATTTGAGAAGGCCAAATTGAGCAAAATTCCACAACGGAATTATCTCTGGAAAACTTGTTGACGCACACTTGATGGTCAACAAAGTTTGGTTGCCTGACTTGGTCTTTGGTAAGGGATCAACACAATCTACCATAATTCTACTGAATGGCTCGTCAAAATGCAGGAATTGGTTGCAGATGAGCTTTATTTATCTTTTGATTTGGTTTTCCTACAATTGGACAAGTATGACAAGACCTACAAAACTTGCACACATCACTTTTGATTTTTGGCCAATAGAAGTGAGTCAAGATCTTGTGATACGTTTTATTTATCCCTAAATGACCAGCCATAGGAGTTTCATGGGCCAAACTAAGTATTTCCTGTCTGTAAGGTTTCGGAACCACAATCTGATATTTTACTGACCATTCGTCACTAGCAGGTACCTCGAGAGGTCTCCATTTTCTCATAAAAGCTCCATTTTTAATGAAGTAACAGACAGGTACTTCAGTTGCTTCAGTTTCACTAACGGCCCGCTGAAACAGGAGATCTCAGGATCCTTCTCCTGTTCGACGACAAGTGATTGTCGTTTATCACCCTGATCAGATAAAAGAGAATGAGTATTCAAAAGAGGATCACTATGATCAATACCTTTTGACTGATCCAAATTAGAAGTGAAAGTGACCTCATCAAAAGCCTGACAAATACATGTGTCAGCTAAAGGAATACATTCCTTATCAAAATCATTATCAAGAGCTTTCTTTGCCAAAGCTCTGGTAACTGAACAAGCTGGGAATAAATCAGGGATTTCTTTTTCAATAGGATCAACTTTCTGATCCAAAGAAGGCTTGTCAGTTTCAAGTGGATTAACCACAACCTTGTCTCCAGCTAAGTCATTGTCTAGCAACAAATGAATGCCCTCAACGGGTAAAGTAACAATACACCGACTGTCACAGGTCATGAAACTAAATCTGATGACAAATTAACAGAATGGAGAGGAACATTAACAAAGCCGCACTCTACTCCCTGAATGAGAACACTCTCATTAGAACAGGTATTCTCAGAAGAAGGCAAAATACCTGAAACTAAAAGACTCTGAGAAGCTCCTGTATCCCTTAAAATTTTAATAGGGATAGGATTGGCCAAATCACCCAAGAGTGATATAGAACCCTTCGACATGAATGGTTCAAAACAAATTCTCCAAAACACAATCAGACTGAGGTTTTTCAAACCCAACAAATGTATTGTTTTCAATACATGACCGTGACCATGACCTCTTAGAAATAAGAGCATTTGGGATAGGTCTATCTTGATTCTGATGCCTATATTTCAATTTGAAGCAATCAGAAATGACGTGTCCTTTTTCTTGGCAATAGGTACACGTAGGTAGAGACAAGGATTTTGAATCAAGTCTCTCAGAGGCTTGATTTTTAGAATCTGTGCCAGATGAGTTTCACTGAGAGTCGTTTTTGATTGAAACACCTTAATATCAGTAGACTGCTGAGTGAAAGGTTTGCTTACAGCAGGAACTTTATGAGTTAAGGAATACTCATCAGCAGCAATAGCAGCCTTTTCCAAGGTTTTGACCTTATAATCTTCAAGGTGATTTTTGATATCACTAGGAATACAGGTTTTAAACTCTTCGAGTAATATCAGTTGTTCGAGTCTTTCATAATCCTGTTCAATCTTCTCAGACAAGCCCCATCTCTTGAACAACTGTTCTTTTTCTCTAGCAAATTCAACATAAGTGTGTCTAGTTTCTTTTTTATAGTTTCTGAACCTTTGCCGACAAGTCTCAGGGACTAATACATAATCCTTCAAAATGCATTCCTTAACCATATCATAGTCAGATCTTTGCTGTACTGACAGGGACATATAGATATCTTTGGCTTTGCCACAAAGTAGACTCTGCAATAATTGAGTCCAATTCTCCCTTGGACATTTCGAATTCTTAACAATTGAAGAAGAATTCTCTCCATTTTTAACACTGTGAAAGAAAGCCTGTTGTTTTCACTAAAATTTCAAATAAAATGGGATTTGAACAAGGGGAATTTAAAATTTTTTTTAAACAATTTCATATATCCATCCCGGACGAGCCTCCAATTTCTTTATGTTACGTATCGGCTCGTTCAAAGTAACACAAAGAAAGAGCGACTACAACAAGCTTTGTAAATTTTAACGAAAATAATTTCCCTAGAAAACACGGTGAAAAGGTAAATAGGTGAAACAAGACTTACGATTTACGAAGAAGATCCAAAAATATGTTCTAAATTTGTGAAAACACATAAGTCCTGTGAATAAACAGTTCTAAATTGATACAGTCTGAATCTCAGTTCCGATCCAAGATGGCGGATGATGACGTCAGACGAAAGCTAACACAGAATGTCCAGAATTTTCACTGTAAAGCACAATTTGTATTGTTCTGTTCCGATTTAGAAATAATTTCATCAAATGTCTTTCTCCAAAGCCAGTAGTGTTGTTCTCCAGGGAAAATAATTATTTAGAAAGTAGATGAAATACAGCTACCACCACTAACATCACACATGTTGTTCCTCGTACGAATGCCAACTCTTTCCAGCACAGAAATACCTTTCTTAAGGTATTATAAACTCTGTAAGATTTTATGATGTGACTCTGAACTACGACTGACTACGACTACCACTGACCTTTCTTACAGATAACTAAGCATATAAAAGAAACTAATACGTCGTTTCATGTACACACGCACGAAGCACACGTGTCATTTCGCAATCCATCTGGACATTACGAAAGCCTGAACAAGTATCAGCCAATCATTTACATAGCTACTGCTGAATGTTTACTTGCGACGAATTTACTATCATACAAAACTCGTGCTTACATGAGTCACATTTACGTTTGAAATAAATACGATGTTTCTAACAAACTATTAGACCCATGCAAACATAATCATCATAATAATAATAATTACATTTAATGATGTAAAAATGAAATAAAAATGAAACAATGAATTAGAAGAATTTAAATTGTAACATATGTAATTTGACTACAGGGTCGTAACACTTTCCCCCATAAAGAAAAAAGAAGGATTTATGTAATAAAGCTTTCTTTTTTACCAGATGTAAATGATACATGAGGTAAAAGAAACAGTTACATAAGAAGAACTCTTATGAATCTACACAAAGGTGTATATGAAAATGACATTTCTATACACGGGAAAGTGCATCTGCAATTAAATTATCTTTTCCTTTAATGTGCCTGATGTCAAGATTGTACTCTTGCAAAAATAAACTCCATCTCAATAGTCTTTGATTTTTATTTTTCATTCTGCTGATGAAAGTAAGGGGGTTGTGATCACTAAACACAACAACCCGGAGAAGGAGCTGAACTGATATAAACTTCAAAATGCTGTAATGCTAGCATTAAAGCCAAGCATTCCTTCTCGATTGTTGAGTAGTTTCTTTGGTGTTTATTTAATTTCTTAGAGAAGTAACACACTGGGTGTTCAACACCATTTTTGTCATCTTGAAGCAAAACTGCTCCAACCCCAACATCACTTGCATCCACACATAGTTTGAATGGTTGACTGAGATCTGGAGCTGTTGAAACTGGTGCATTTTTAAGTATGGCTTTTAATCTATCGAAAGCCTCTTGACATTTTTCAGTCCAAAGAAACTTGTTTTTCTTTCTCAACAAGTTTGTCAGAGGTTCAACAATATCAGAAAAATTAGAACAAAATTTGCGATAGTACCCAGCCATACCCAAAAACCGCATCAGCTGTTTTCTACTGACAGGCACAGGAAATTCAGAAATAGCCTTGACCTTAGCATCTATAGGTTTAATTTGACCATGTCTCCACAATATGTCCTAGAAAAGTAACACACGCACGGCAGAACTCACTTTTAGATAAATTAATAGTCAAATTTGCATCCGTGAGTCTGTCGAAGAACTTCCGAATCGTGGCTAGATGTTCATTCCAGGTGTTGTTGTAGATGATGACATCATCAATATAGGCATCACAATTGTCTAGACCAGAAGTAATCATATTCATAAGGCGTTGAAAAGTACTTGGAGAACCCTTCATCCCAAATGGCATTACTTTATACCGGTAGAGTCCACCTGGAGTCACGAATGCCGAAATTTCTTTTGCTCTTTCCGTTAGTGGAATTTGCCAAAACCCTTCAGAAGGTCGAATTTAGTGACGTATTTGGCATTTCCAATTTTGTCGATACAATCGTCGATTCTTGGCAATGGAAATGAGTCCCGTACACATTCAGAAAGTTTTATCCGGTTTCGGAACAAGAATGCACGGTGAACTCCAATCACTCTTGATGGGCTCTATAAAATCATTTTCCAGTAAATACTGAATCTCTTTTTTCATGTATTCCTGTTTGAAAGGATTCATTCTGTATGGGTGTTGTTTCATGGGTTTCGAATCTACTATTTCAACGTCGTGTAAAAGTTTGTTTGTCCTTGTAGGCACGTCTGGAAACAAGTGCTCATATTCAGACAATAATTGTTTAAGTTCACTTTGTTCTTGATTTTGTAAATGAGAAAGTTTCTGGTCTAGATTTTCCATAACTTCCGAATTCCGAAGAGTTGTTCCAAGATTAGTAGAATCCAACTGAATTCCTTCATTCAAATCCTCAGTTGGTGGGACAGGTACAACTAATTTAATTGCATTATTTACTTGGCTATTTCTTTTAAAATAATAGTACTCCATTAATTTACTTAGACTTGAGTACTAAATATTATAATTTAACTCATTCATTTTCTTCTTTACTTTGTAAGGGCCATAAAATCTAACGTGAAGAAAATTCTGCAGAATGAGCAAGAGAGAATGGACTTTATTACAGGACTCAAAAATTCTCTCTTGTATACTTCGGTGAAACCATAGTTTCACTTTTGACTTGAACTGCTGAATGCCAAATTCAAGTATAACAAGCTGGAACATTCCAGACTTGAAATTTAACCTTTGACCAGATTGAACAAATTTGAGAAGGCCAAATTGAGCAAAATTCCACAACGGAATTATCTCTGGAAAACTTGTTGACGCACACTTGATGGTCAACAAAGTTTGGTTGCCTGACTTGGTCTTTGGTAAGGGATCAACACAATCTACCATAATTCTACTGAATGGCTCGTCAAAATGCAGGAATTGGTTGCAGATGAGCTTTATTTATCTTTTGATTTGGTTTTCCTACAATTGGACAAGTATGACAAGACCTACAAAACTTGCACACATCACTTTTGATTTTTGGCCAATAGAAGTGAGTCAAGATCTTGTGATACGTTTTATTTATCCCTAAATGACCAGCCATAGGAGTTTCATGGGCCAAACTAAGTATTTCCTGTCTGTAAGGTTTCGGAACCACAATCTGATATTTTACTGACCATTCGTCACTAGCAGGTACCTCGAGAGGTCTCCATTTTCTCATAAAAGCTCCATTTTTAATGAAGTAACAGACAGGTACTTCAGTTGCTTCAGTTTCACTAACGGCCCGCTGAAACAGGAGATCTCAGGATCCTTCTCCTGTTCGACGACAAGTGATTGTCGTTTATCACCCTGATCAGATAAAAGAGAATGAGTATTCAAAAGAGGATCACTATGATCAATACCTTTTGACTGATCCAAATTAGAAGTGAAAGTGACCTCATCAAAAGCCTGACAAATACATGTGTCAGCTAAAGGAATACATTCCTTATCAAAATCATTATCAAGAGCTTTCTTTGCCAAAGCTCTGGTAACTGAACAAGCTGGGAATAAATCAGGGATTTCTTTTTCAATAGGATCAACTTTCTGATCCAAAGAAGGCTTGTCAGTTTCAAGTGGATTAACTACAACCTTGTCTCCAGCTAAGTCATTGTCTAGCAACAAATGAATGCCCTCAACGGGTAAAGTACACAATACACCGACTGTCACAGGTCATGAAACTAAATCTGATGACAAATTAACAGAATGGAGAGGAACATTAACAAAGCCGCACTCTACTCCCTGAATGAGAACACTCTCATTAGAACAGGTATTCTCAGAAGAAGGCAAAATACCTGAAACTAAAAGACTCTGAGAAGCTCCTGTATCCCTTAAAATTTTAATAGGGATAGGATTGACCAAATCACCCAAGAGTGATATAGAACCCTTCGACATGAATGGTTCAAAACAAATTCTCCAAAACACAATCAGACTGAGGTTTTTCAAACCCAACAAATGTATTGTTTTCAATACATGACCGTGACCATGACCTCTTAGAAATAAGAGCATTTGGGATAGGTCTATCTTGATTCTGATGCCTATATTTCAATTTGAAGCAATCAGAAATGACGTGTCCTTTTTCTTGGCAATAGGTACACGTAGGTAGAGACAAGGATTTTGAATCAAGTCTCTCAGAGGCTTGATTTTTAGAATCTGTGCCAGATGAGTTTCACTGAGAGTCGTTTTTGATTGAAACACCTTAATATCAGTAGACTGCTGAGTGAAAGGTTTGCTTACAGCAGGAACTTTATGAGTTAAGGAATACTCATCAGCAGCAATAGCAGCCTTTTCCAAGGTTTTGACCTTATAATCTTCAAGGTGATTTTTGATATCACTAGGAATACAGTTTTTAAACTCTTCGAGTAATATCAGTTGTTCGAGTCTTTCATAATCCTGTTCAATCTTCTCAGACAAGCCCCATCTCTTGAACAACTGTTCTTTTTCTCTAGCAAATTCAACATAAGTGTGTCTAGTTTCTTTTTTATAGTTTCTGAACCTTTGCCGACAAGTCTCAGGGACTAAACATAATCCTTCAAAATGCATTCCTTAACCATATCATAGTCAGATCTTTGCTGTACTGACAGGGACATATAGATATCTTTGGCTTTGCCACAAAGTAGACTCTGCAATAATTGAGTCCAATTCTCCCTTGGACATTTCGAATTCTTAACAATTGAAGAAGAATTCTCTCCATTTTTAACACTGTGAAAGAAAGCCTGTTGTTTTCACTAAAATTTCAAATAAAATGGGATTTGAACAAGGGGAATTTAAAATTTTTTTTAAACAATTTCATATATCCATCCCGGACGAGCCTCCAATTTCTTTATGTTACGTATCGGCTCGTTCAAAGTAACACAAAGAAAGAGCGACTACAACAAGCTTTGTAAATTTTAACGAAAATAATTTCCCTAGAAAACACGGTGAAAAGGTAAATAGGTGAAACAAGACTTACGATTTACGAAGAAGATCCAAAAATATGTTCTAAATTTGTGAAAACACATAAGTCCTGTGA
Organism: Megalonaias nervosa; assembly: GCA_016617855.1. NCBI lineage: Eukaryota > Metazoa > Mollusca > Bivalvia > Unionida > Unionidae > Megalonaias > Megalonaias nervosa. The sequence continues at coordinate 17,782 of JAECUM010090778.1, forward strand.
ATAAACAGTTCTAAATTGATACAGTCTGAATCTCAGTTCCGATCCAAGATGGCGGATGATGACGTCAGACGAAAGCTAACACAGAATGTCCAGAATTTTCACTGTAAAGCACAATTTGTATTGTTCTGTTCCGATTTAGAAATAATTTCATCAAATGTCTTTCTCCAAAGCCAGTAGTGTTGTTCTCCAGGGAAAATAATTATTTAGAAAGTAGATGAAATACAGCTACCACCACTAACATCACACATGTTGTTCCTCGTACGAATGCCAACTCTTTCCAGCACAGAAATACCTTTCTTAAGGTATTATAAACTCTGTAAGATTTTATGATGTGACTCTGAACTACGACTGACTACGACTACCACTGACCTTTCTTACAGATAACTAAGCATATAAAAGAAACTAATACGTCGTTTCATGTACACACGCACGAAGCACACGTGTCATTTCGCAATCCATCTGGACATTACGAAAGCCTGAACAAGTATCAGCCAATCATTTACATAGCTACTGCTGAATGTTTACTTGCGACGAATTTACTATCATACAAAACTCGTGCTTACATGAGTCACATTTACGTTTGAAATAAATACGATGTTTCTAACAAACTATTAGACCCATGCAAACATAATCATCATAATAACAATAATTACATTTAATGATGTAAAAATGAAATAAAAATGAAACAATGAATTAGAAGAATTTAAATTGTAACATATGTAATTTGACTACAGGGTCGTAACACTTTCCCCCATAAAGAAAAAAGAAGGATTTATGTAATAAAGCTTTCTTTTTTACCAGATGTAAATGATACATGAGGTAAAAGAAACAGTTACATAAGAAGAACTCTTATGAATCTACACAAAGGTGTATATGAAAATGACATTTCTATACACGGGAAAGTGCATCTGCAATTAAATTATCTTTTCCTTTAATGTGCCTGATGTCAAGATTGTACTCTTGCAAAAATAAACTCCATCTCAATAGTCTTTGATTTGTATTTTTCATTCTGCTGATGAAAGTAAGGGGGTTGTGATCACTAAACACAACAACCCGGAGAAGGAGCTGAACTGATATAAACTTCAAAATGCTGTAATGCTAGCATTAAAGCCAAGCATTCCTTCTCGATTGTTGAGTAGTTTCTTTGGTGTTTATTTAATTTCTTAGAGAAGTAACACACTGGGTGTTCAACACCATTTTTGTCATCTTGAAGCAAAACTGCTCCAACCCCAACATCACTTGCATCCACACATAGTTTGAATGGTTGACTGAGATCTGGAGCTGTTGAAACTGGTGCATTTTTAAGTATGGCTTTTAATCTATCGAAAGCCTCTTGACATTTTTCAGTCCAAAGAAACTTGTTTTTCTTTCTCAACAAGTTTGTCAGAGGTTCAACAATATCAGAAAAATTAGAACAAAATTTGCGATAGTACCCAGCCATACCCAAAAACCGCATCAGCTGTTTTCTACTGACAGGCACAGGAAATTCAGAAATAGCCTTGACCTTAGCATCTATAGGTTTAATTTGACCATGTCTCACAATATGTCCTAGAAAAGTAACACACGCACGGCAGAACTCACTTTTAGATAAATTAATAGTCAAATTTGCATCCGTGAGTCTGTCCAAGAACTTCCGAATCGTGGCTAGATGTTCATTCCAGGTGTTGTTGTAGATGATGACATCATCAATATAGGCATCACAATTGTCTAGACCAGAAGTAATCATATTCATAAGGCGTTGAAAAGTACTTGGAGAACCCTTCATCCCAAATGGCATTACTTTATACCGGTAGAGTCCACCTGGAGTCACGAATGCCGAAATTTCTTTTGCTCTTTCCGTTAGTGGAATTTGCCAAAACCCTTCAGAAGGTCGAATTTAGTGACGTATTTGGCATTTCCAATTTTGTCGATACAATCGTCGATTCTTGGCAATGGAAATGAGTCCCGTACACATTCAGAAAGTTTTATCCGGTTTCGGAACAAGAATGCACGGTGAACTCCAATCACTCTTGATGGGCTCTATAAAATCATTTTCCAGTAAATACTGAATCTCTTTTTTCATGTATTCCTGTTTGAAAGGATTCATTCTGTATGGGTGTTGTTTCATGGGTTTCGAATCTACTATTTCAACGTCGTGTAAAAGTTTGTTTGTCCTTGTAGGCACGTCTGGAAACAAGTGCTCATATTCAGACAATAATTGTTTAAGTTCACTTTGTTCTTGATTTTGTAAATGAGAAAGTTTCTGGTCTAGATTTTCCATAACTTCCGAATTCCGAAGAGTTGTTCCAAGATTAGTAGAATCCAACTGAATTCCTTCATTCAAATCCTCAGTTGGTGGGACAGGTACAACTAATTTAATTGCATTATTTACTTGGCTATTTCTTTTAAAATAATAGTACTCCATTAATTTACTTAGACTTGAGTACTAAATATTATAATTTAACTCATTCATTTTCTTCTTTACTTTGTAAGGGCCATAAAATCTAACGTGAGGAAAATTCTGCAGAATGAGCAAGAGAGAATGGACTTTATTACAGGACTCAAAAATTCTCTCTTGTATACTTCGGTGAAACCATAGTTTCACTTTTGACTTGAACTGCTGAATGCCAAATTCAAGTATAACAAGCTGGAACATTCCAGGCTTGAAATTTAACCTTTGACCAGATTGAACAAATTTGAGAAGGCCAAATTGAGCAAAATTCCACAACGGAATTATCTCTGGAAAACTTGTTGACGCACACTTGATGGTCAACAAAGTTTGGTTGCCTGGCTTGGTCTTTGGTAAGGGATCAACACAATCTACCATAATTCTACTGAATGGCTCGTCAAAATGCAGGAATTGGTTGCAGATGAGCTTTATTTATCTTTTGATTTGGTTTTCCTACAATTGGACAAGTATGACAAGACCTACAAAACTTGCACTCATCACTTTTGATTTTTGGCCAATAGAAGTGAGTCAAGATCTTGTGATACGTTTTATTTATCCCTAAATGACCAGCCATAGAAGTTTCATGGGCCAAACTAAGTATTTCCTGTCTGTAAGGTTTCGGAACCACAATCTGATATTTTACTGACCATTCGTCACTAGCAGGTACCTCGAGAGGTCCCCATTTTCTCATAAAAGCTCCATTTTTAATGAAGTAACAGACAGGTACTTCAGTTGCTTCAGTTTCACTAACGGCCCGCTGAAACAGGAGGTCTCAGGCTCCTTCTCCTGTTCGACGACAAGTGATTGTCGTTTATCACCCTGATCAGATAAAAGAGAATGAGTATTCAAAAGAGGATCACTATGATCACTACCTTTTGACTGATCCAAATTAGAAGTGAAAGTGACCTCATCAAAAGCCTGACCAATACATGTGTCAGCTAAAGGAATACATTCCTTATCAAAATCATTATCAAGAGCTTTCTTTGCCAAAGCTCTGGTAACTGAACAAGCTGGGAATAAATCAGGGATTTCTTTTTCAATAGGATCAACTTTCTGATCCAAAGAAGGCTTGTCAGTTTCAAGTGGATTAACTACAACCTTGTCTCCAGCTAAGTCATTGTCTAGCAACAAATGAATGCCCTCAACGGGTAAAGTACACAATCCACCGACTGTCACAGGTCATGAAACTAAATCTGATGACAAATTAACAGAATGGAGAGGAACATTAACAAAGCCGCACTCTACTCCCTGAATGAGAACACTCTCATTAGAACAGGTATTCTCAGAAGAAGGCAAAATACCTGAAACTGAAAGACTCTGAGAAGCTCCTGTATCCCTTAAAATTTTAATAGGGATAGGATTGACCAAATCACCCAAGAGTGATATAGAACCCTTCGACATGAATGGTTCAAAACAAATTCTCCAAAACACAATCAGACTGAGGTTTTTCAAACCCAACAAATGTATTGTTTTCAATACATGACCGTGACCATGACCTCTTTGAAATAAGAGCATTTGGGATAGGTCTATCTTGATTCTGATGCCTATATTTCAATTTGAAGCAATCAGAAATGACGTGTCCTTTTTCTTGGCAATAGGTACACGTAGGTAGAGACAAGGATTTTGAATCAAGTCTCTCAGAGGCTTGGTTTTTAGAATCTGTGCCAGATGAGTTTCACTGAGAGTCGTTTTTGATTGAAACACCTTAATATCAGTAGACTGCTGAGTGAAAGGTTTGCTTACAGCAGGAACTTTATGAGTTAAGGAATACTCATCAGCAGCAATAGCAGCCTTTTCCAAGGTTTTGATCTTATGATCTTCAAGGTGATTTTTGATATCACTAGGAATACAGTTTTAAAACTCTTCGAGTAATATCAGTTGTTCGAGTCTTTCATAATCCTGTTCAATCTTCTCAGACAAGACCCATCTCTTGAACAACTGTTCTTTTTCTCTAGCAAATTCAACATAAGTGTGTCTAGTTTCTTTTTTATAGTTTCTGAACCTTTGCCGACAAGTCTCAGGGACTAAAACATAATCCTTCAAAATGCATTCCTTAACCATATCATAGTCAGATCTTTGCTGTACTGACAGGGACATATAAATATCTTTGGCTTTGCCACAAAGTAGACTCTGCAATAATTGAGTCCAATTCTCCCTTGGACATTTCGAATTCTTAACAATTGAAGAAGAATTCTCTCCATTTTTAACACTGTGAAAGAAAGTCTGTTGTTTTCACTAAAATTTCAAATAAAATGGGATTTGAACAAGGGGAATTTAATTTTTTTTTAAACAATTTCATATATCCATCCCGGACGAGCCTCCAATTTCTTTATGTTACGTATCGGCTCGTTCAAAGTAACACAAAGAAAGAGCGACTATAACAAGCTTTGTAAATTTTAACGAAAATAATTTCCCTAGAAAACACGGTGAAAAGGTAAATAGGTGAAACAAGACTTACGATTTACGAAGAAGATCCAACAATATGTTCTAAATTTGTGAAAACACATAAGTCCTGTGAATAAACAGTTCTAAATTGATACAGTCTGAATCTCAGTTCCGATCCAAGATGGCGGATGATGACGTCAGACGAAAGCTAACACAGAATGTCCAGAATTTTCACTGTAAAGCACAATTTGTATTGTTCTGTTCCGATTTAGAAATAATTTCATCAAATGTCTTTCTCCAAAGCCAGTAGTATTGTTCTCCAGGGAAAATAATTATTTAGAAAGTAGATGAAATACAGCTACCACCACTAACATCACACATGTTGTTCCTCGTACGAATGCCAACTCTTTTCAGAACAGAAATACCTTTCTTAAGGTATTATAAACTCTGTAAGATTTTATGATGTGACTCTGAACTACGACTGACTACGACTACCACTGACCTTTCTTACAGATAACTAAGCATATAAAAGAAACTAATACGTCGTTTCATGTACACACGCACGAAGTACACGTGTGATTTCGCAATCCATCTGGACATTACGAAAGCCTGAACAAGTATCAGCCAATCATTTACATAGCTACTGCTGAATGTTTACTTGCGACGAATTTACTATCATACAAAGCTCGTGCTTACATGAGTCACATTTACGTTTGAAATAAATACGATGTTTCTAACAAACTATTAGATCCATGCAAACATAATCATCATAATAACAATAATTACATTTAATGATGTAAAAATGAAATAAAAATGAAACAATGAATTAGAAGAATTTAAATTGTAACATACGTAATTTGACTACAGGGTCGTAACACTTTCCCCCATAAAGAAAAAAGAAGGATTTATGTAATAAAGCTTTCTTTTTTACCAGATGTAAATGATACATGAGGTAAAAGAAACAGCTACATAAGAAGAACTCTTATGAATCTACACAAAGGTGTATATGAAAATGACATTTCTATACACGGGAAAGTGCATCTGCAATTAAATTATCTTTTCCTTTAATGTGCTTGATGTCAAGATTGTACTCTTGCAAAAATAAACTCCATCTCAATAGTCTTTGATTTGTATTTTTTTTTTTTTTTTTGAAAGTAAGGGGGTTGTGATCACTAAACACAACAACCCGGAGAAGGAGCTGAACTGATATAAACTTCAAAATGCTGTAATGCTAGCATTAAAGCCAAGCATTCCTTCTCGATTGCTGAGTAGTTTCTTTGGTGTTTATTTAATTTCTTAGAGAAGTAACACACTGGGTGTTCAACACCATTTTTGTCATCTTGAAGCAAAACTGCTCCAACCCCAACATCACTTGCATCCACACATAGTTTGAATGGTTGACTGAGATCTGGAGCCGTTGAAACTGGTGCATTTTTAAGTATGGCTTTTAATCTATCAAAAGCCTCTTGACATTTTTCAGTCCAAAGAAACTTGTTTTTCTTTCTCAACAAGTTTGTCAGAGGTTCAACAATATCAGAAAAATTAGAACAAAATTTGCGATAGTACCCAGCCATACCCCAAAACCGCATCAGCTGTTTTCTACTGACAGGCACAGGAAATTCAGAAATAGCCTTGACCTTAGCATCTATAGGTTTAATTTGCCCATGTCCCACAATATGTCCTAGAAAAGTAACACGCGCACGGCAGAACTCACTTTTAGATAAATTAATAGTCAAATTTGCATCCGTGAGTCTGTCCAAGAACTTCCGAATCGTGGCTAGATGTTCATTCCAGGTGTTGTTGTAGATGATGACATCATCAATATAGGCATCACAATTGTCTAGACCAGAAATAATCATATTCATAAGGCGTTGAAAAGTACTTGGAGAACCCTTCATCCCAAATGGCATTACTTTATACCGGTAGAGTCCACCTGGAGTCACGAATGCCGAAATTTCTTTTGCTCTTTCCGTTAGTGGAATTTGCCAAAACCCTTCAGAAGGTCAAATTTAGTGACGTATTTGGCATTTCCAATTTTGTCGATACAATCGTCGATTCTTGGCAATGGAAATGAGTCCCGTACACATTCAGAAAGTTTTATCCGGTTTCGGAACAAGAATGCACGGTGAACTCCAATCACTCTTACTGGGCTCTATAAAATCATTTTCCAGTAAATACTGAATCTTTTTTCATGTATTCCTGTTTAAAAGGATTCATCCTGTATGGGTGTTGTTTCATGGGTTTCGAATCTACTATTTCAACGTCGTGAAAAATTTTGTTTGTCCTTGTAGGCACATCTGGAAACAAGTGCTCATATTCAGACAATAATTGTTTAAGTTCACTTTTTTCTTGATTTTGTAAATGAGAAAGTTTCTGGTCTAGATTTTCCACAACCTCCGAATTCCGAAGACTTGTTGTTCCAAGATTAGTAGAATCCAACTGAATTCCTTCATTCAAATCCTCAGTTGGTGGGACAGGTACAACTAAATTAATTGCATTATTTACCTGGCTATTTCTTTTAACATAATAGTACTCCATTAATTTACTTAGACTTGAGTACTAAATATTATAATTTAACTCATTCATTTTCTTCTTTACTTTGTAAGGGCCATAAAATCTAACGTGAAGAAAATTCTGCAGAATGAGCAAGAGAGAATGGACTTTATTACAGGACTCAAAAAATCTCTCTTGTATACTTCGGTGAAACCATAGTTTCACTTTTGACTTGAACTGCTGAATGCCAAATTCAA
>JAECUM010090779.1:0-26017 GCA_016617855.1 Megalonaias nervosa
AAGGGCCATAAAATCTAACGTGAAGAAAATTCTGCAGAATGAGCAAGAGAGAATGGACTTTATTACAGGACTCAAAAATTCTCTCTTGTATACTTCGGTGAAATCATAGTTTCACTTTTGACTTGAACTGCTGAATGCCAGATTCAAGTATAACAAGCTGGAACATTCCAGACTTGAAATTTAACCTTTGACCAGATTGAACAAATTTGAGAAGGCCAAATTGAGCAAAATTCCACAACGGAATTATCTCTGGAAAACTTGTTGACGCACACTTGATGGTCAACAAAGTTTGGTTGCCTGGCTTGGTCTTTGGTAAGGGATCAACACAATCTACCATAATTCTACTGAATGGCTCGTCAAAATGCAGGAATTGGTTGCAGATGAGCTTTATTTATCTTTTGATTTGGTTTTCCTACAATTGGACAAGTATGACAAGACCTACAAAACTTGCACACATCACTTTTGATTTTTGGCCAATAGAAGTGAGTCAAGATCTTGTGATACGTTTTATTTATCCCTAAATGACCAGCCATAGGAGTTTCATGGGCCAAACTAAGTATTTCCTGTCTGTAAGGTTTCGGAACCACAATCTGATATTTTACTGACCATTCGTCACTAGCAGGTACCTCGAGAGGTCTCCATTTTCTCATAAAAGCTCCATTTTTAATGAAGTAACAGACAGGTACTTCAGTTGCTTCAGTTTCACTAACGGCCCGCTGAAACAGGAGATCTCAGGCTCCTTCTCCTGTTCGACGACAAGTGATTGTCGTTTATCACACTGATCAGATAAAAGAGAATGAGTATTCAAAAGAGGATCACTATGATCAATACCTTTTGACTGATCCAAATTAGAAGTGAAAGTGACCTCATCAAAAGCCTGACCAATACATGTCAGCTAAAGGAATACATTCCTTATCAAAATCATTCTCAAGAGCTTTCTTTGCCATAGCTCTGGTAACTGCACAAGCTGGGAATAAATCAGGGATTTCTTTTTCAATAGGATCAACTTTCTGATCCAAAGAAGGCTTGTCAGTTACAAGTGGATTAGCCACAACCTTGTCTCCAACTAGATCATTGCCTAGCAACAAATGAATGCCCTCAACGGGTAAATTAGACACTATTCCGACTGTCAGAAGTCCTGAAACTAAGTCTGATGACAAATTTACAGAATGGAGAGGAACATTAACAAAGCCGCACTCTACTCCCTGAATGAGAACGCTCTCATTAGAACAGGTATTCTCAGAAGAAGGCAAAATACCTGAAACTAAAAGACTCTGAGAAGCTCCTGTATCCCTTAAAATTTTAATAGGGATAGGATTGACCAAATCACCCAAGAGTGATATAGAACCCTTCGACATGAATGGTTCAAAACAAATTCTCCAAAACACAATCAGACTGAGGTTTTTCAAACCCAACAAATGTATTGTTTTCAATACATGACCGTGACCATGACCTCTTAGAAATAAGAGCATTTGGGATAGGTCTATCTTGATTCTGATGCCTATATTTCAATTTGAAGCAATCAGAAATGACGTGTCCTTTTTCTTGGCAATAGGTACACGTAGGTAGAGACAAGGATTTTGAATCAAGTCTCTCAGAGGCTTGATTTTTAGAATCTGTGCCAGATTGAGTTTCACTGAGAGTCGTTTTTGATTGAAACACCTTAATATCAGTAGACTGCTGAGTGAAAGGTTTGCTTACAGCAGGATCTTTATGAGTTAAGGAATACTCATCAGCAGCAATAGCAGCTTTTTCCAAGGTTTTGGCCTTATGATCTTCAAGGTGATTTTTGATATCACTAGGAATACAGTTTTTAAACTCTTCGAGTAATATCAGTTGTTCGAGTCTTTCATAATCCTGTTCAATCTTCTCAGACAAGACCCATCTCTTGAACAACTGTTCTTTTTCTCTAGCAAATTCAACATAAGTGTGTCTAGTTTCTTTTTTATAGTTTCTGAACCTTTGCCGACAAGTCTCAGGGACTAATACATAATCCTTCAACATGCATTCCTTAACCATATCATAGTCAGATCTTTGCTGTACTGACAGGGACATATAGATATCTTTGGCTTTGCCACAAAGTAGACTCTGCAATAATTGAGTCCAATTCTCCCTTGGACATTTCGAATTCTTAACAATTGAAGAAGAATTCTCTCCATTTTTATCACTGTGAAAGAAAGCCTGTTGTTTTCACTAAAATTTCAAATAAAATGGGATTTGAACAAGGGGAATTTAAAATTTTTTTTAAACAATTTCATATATCCAGCCCGGACGAGCCTCCAATTTCTTTATGTTACGTATCGGCTCGTTCAAAGTAACACAAAGAAAGAGCGACTATAACAAGCTTTGTAAATTTTAACGAAAATAATTTCCCTAGAAAACACGGTGAAAAGGTAAATAGGTGAAACAAGACTTACGATTTACGAAGAAGATCCAAAAATATGTTCTAAATTTGTGAAAACACATAAGTCCTGTGAATAAACAGTTCTAAATTGATACAGTCTGATTCTCAGTTCCGATCCAAGATGGCGGATGATGACGTCAGACGAAAGCTAACACAGAATGTCCAGAATTTTCACTGTAAAGCACAATTTGTATTGTTCTGTTCCGATTTAGAAATAATTTCATCAAATGTCTTTCTCCAAAGCCAGTAGTGTTGTTCTCCAGGGAAAATAATTATTTAGAAAGTAGATGAAATACAGCTACCACCACTAACATCACACATGTTGTTCCTCGTATGAATGCCAACTCTTTTCAGAACAGAAATACCTTTCTTAAGGTATTATAAACTCTGTAAGATTTTATGATGTGACTCTGAACTACGACTGACTACGACTAGCACTGACCTTTCTTACAGATAACTAAGCATATAAAAGAAACTAATACGTCGTTTCATGTACACACGCACGAAGCACACGTGTGATTTCGCAATCCATCTGGACATTACGAAAGCCTGAACAAGTATCAGCCAATCATTTACATAGCTACTGCTGAATGTTTACTTGCGACGAATTTACTATCATACAAAGCTCGTGCTTACATGAGTCACATTTACGTTTCAAATAAATACGATGTTTCTAACAAACTATTAGACCCATGCAAACATAATCATCATAATAACAATAATTACATTTAATGATGTAAAAATGAAATAAAAATGAAACAATGAATTAAAAGAATTTAAATTGTAACATACGTAATTTGACTACAGGGTCGTAACACTTTCCCCCAAAAAAAAAAAAGAAGGATTTATGTAATAAAGCTTTCTTTTTTACCAGATGTAAATGATACATGAGGTAAAAGAAACAGTTACATAAGAAGAACTCTTATGAATCTACACAAAGGTGTATATGAAAATGACATTTCTATACACGGGAAAGTGCATCTGCAATTAAATTATCTTTTCCTTTAATGTGCCTGATGTCAAGATTGTGCTCTTGCAAAAATAAACTCCATCTCAATAGTCTTTGATTTGTATTTTTCATTCTGCTGATGAAAGTAAGGGGGTTGTGATCACTAAACACAACAACCCGGAGAAGGAGCTGAACTGATATAAACTTCAAAATGCTGTAATGCTAGCATTAAAGCCAAGCATTCCTTCTCGATTGTTAAGTAGTTTCTTTGGTGTTTATTTAATTTCTTAGAGAAGTAACACACTGGGTGTTCAACACCATTTTTGTCATCTTGAAGCAAAACTGCTCCAACCCCAACATCACCTGCATCCACACATAGTTTGAATGGTTGACTGAGATCTGGAGCTGTTGAAACTGGTGCATTTTTAAGTATGGCTTTTAATCTATCGAAAGCCTCTTGACATTTTTCAGTCCAAAGAAACTTGTTTTTCTTTCTCAACAAGTTTGTCAGAGGTTCAACAATATCAGAAAAATTAGAACAAAATTTGCGATAGCACCCAAAAAAAAAAAAAAACTGCATCAGCTGTTTTCTACTGACAGGCACAGGAAATTCAGAAATAGCCTTGACCTTAGCATCTATAGGTTTAATTTGACCATGTCTCACAATATGTCCTAGAAAAGTAACACACGCACGGCAGAACTCACTTTTAGATAAATTAATAGTCAAATTTGCATCCGTGAGTCTGTCCAAGAACTTCCGAATCGTGGCTAGATGTTCATTCCAGGTGTTGTTGTAGATGATGACATCATCAATATAGGCATCACAATTGTCTAGACCAGAAGTAATCATATTCATAAGGCGTTGAAAAGTACTTGGAGAACCCTTCATCCCAAATGGTATTACTTTATACCGGTAGAGTCCACCTGGAGTCACGAATGCCGAAATTTCTTTTGCTCTTTCCGTTAGTGGAATTTGCCAAAACCCTTCAGAAGGTCGAATTTAGTGACGTATTTGGCATTTCCAATTTTGTCGATACAATCGTCGATTCTTTGCAATGGAAATGAGTCCCGTACACATTCAGAAAGTTTTATCCGGTTTCGGAACAAGAATGCACGGTGAACTCCAATCACTCTTGATGGGCTCTATAAAATCATTTTCCAGTAAATACTGAATCTCTTTTTCCATGTATTCCTGTTTGAAAGGATTCATTCTGTATGGGTGTTGTTTCATGGGTTTCGAATCTACTATTTCAACGTCGTGTAAAAGTTTGTTTGTCCTTGTAGGCACGTCTGGAAACAAGTGCTCATATTCAGACAATAATTGTTTAAGTTCACTTTGTTCTTGATTTTGTAAATGAGAAAGTTTCTGGTCTAGATTTTCCATAACTTCCGAATTCCGAAGAGTTGTTCCAAGATTAGTAGAATCCAACTGAATTCCTTCATTCAAATCCTCAGTTGGTGGTACAGGTACAACTAATTTAATTGCATTATTTACTTGGCTATTTCTTTTAAAATAATAGTACTCCATTAATTTACTTAGACTTGAGTACTAAATATTATAATTTAACTCATTCATTTTCTTCTTTACTTTGTAAGGGCCATAAAATCTAACGTGAAGAAAATTCTGCAGAATGAGCAAGAGAGAATGGACTTTATTACAGGACTCAAAAATTCTCTCTTGTATACTTCGGTGAAACCATAGTTTCACTTTTGACTTGAACTGCTGAATGCCAAATTCAAGTATAACAAGCTGGAACATTCCAGACTTGAAATTTAACCTTTGACCAGATTGAACAAATTTGAGAAGGCCAAATTGAGCAAAATTCCACAACGGAATTATCTCTGGAAAACTTGTTGACGCACACTTGATGGTCAACAAAGTTTGGTTGCCTGACTTGGTCTTTGGTAAGGGATCAACACAATCTACCATAATTCTACTGAATGGCTTGTCAAAATGCAGGAATTGGTTGCAGATGAGCTTTATTTATCTTTTGATTTGGTTTTCCTACAATTGGACAAGTATGACAAGACCTACAAAACTTGCACACATCACTTTTGATTTTTGGCCAATAGAAGTGAGTCAAGATCTTGTGATACGTTTTATTTATCCCTAAATGACCAGCCATAGGAGTTTCATGGGCCAAACCAAGTATTTCCTGTCTGTAAGGTTTCGGAACCACAATCTGATATTTTACTGACCATTCGTCACTAGCAGGTACCTCGAGAGGTCTCCATTTTCTCATAAAAGCTCCATTTTTAATGAAGTAACAGACAGGTTCTTCAGTTGCTTCAGTTTCACTAACGGCCCGCTGAAACAGGAGATCTCAGGATCCTTCTCCTGTTCGACGACAAGTGATTGTCGTTTACCACCCTGATCAGATAAAAGAGAATGAGTATTCAAAAGAGGATCACTATGATCAATACCTTTTGACTGATCCAAATTAGAAGTGAAAGTGACCTCATCAAAAGCCTGACAAATACATGTGTCAGCTAAAGGAATACATTCCTTATCAATGTCATTATCAAGAGCTTTCTTTGCCAAAGCTCTGGTAACTGAACAAGCTGGGAATAAATCAGGGATTTCTTTTTCAATAGGATCAACTTTCTGATCCAAAGAAGGCTTGTCAGTTTCAAGTGGATTAACTACAACCTTGTCTCCAGCTAAGTCATTGTCTAGCAACAAATGAATGCCCTCAACGGGTAAAGTACACAATCCACCGACTGTCACAGGTCATGAAACTAAATCTGATGACAAATTAACAGAATGGAGAGGAACATTAACAAAGCCGCACTCTACTCCCTGAATGAGAACACTCTCATTAGAACAGGTATTCTCAGAAGAAGGCAAAATACCTGAAACTAAAAGACTCTGAGAAGCTCCTGTCTCCCTTAAAATTTTAATAGGGATAGGATTGACCAAATCACCCAAGAGTGATATAGAACCCTTCGACATGAATGGTTCAAAACAAATTCTCCAAAACACAATCAGACTGAGGTTTTTCAAACCCAACAAATGTATTGTTTTCAATACATGACCGTGACCATGACCTCTTTGAAATAAGAGCATTTGGGATAGGTCTATCTTGATTCTGATGCCTATATTTCAATTTGAAGCAATCAGAAATGACGTGTCCTTTTTCTTGGCAATAGGTACACGTAGGTAGAGACAAGGATTTTGAATCAAGTCTCTCAGAGGCTTGGTTTTTAGAATCTGTGCCAGATGAGTTTCACTGAGAGTCGTTTTTGATTGAAACACCTTAATATCAGTAGACTGCTGAGTGAAAGGTTTGCTTACAGCAGGAACTTTATGAGTTAAGGAATACTCATCAGCAGCAATAGCAGCCTTTTCCAAGGTTTTGACCTTATGATCTTCAAGGTGATTTTTGATATCACTAGGAATACAGTTTTAAAACTCTTCGAGTAATATCAGTTGTTCGAGTCTTTCATAATCCTGTTCAATCTTCTCAGACAAGCCCCATCTCTTGAACAACTGTTCTTTTTCTCTAGCAAATTCAACATAAGTGTGTCTAGTTTCTTTTTTATAGTTTCTGAACCTTTGCCGACAAGTCTCAGGGACTAAAACATAATCCTTCAAAATGCATTCCTTAACCATATCATAGTCAGATCTTTGCTGTACTGACAGGGACATATAGATATCTTTGGCTTTGCCACAAAGTAGACTCTGCAATAATTGAGTCCAATTCTCCCTTGGACATTTCGAATTCTTAACAATTGAAGAAGAATTCTCTCCATTTTTAACACTGTGAAAGAAAGCCTGTTGTTTTCACTAAAATTTCAAATAAAATGGGATTTGAACAAGGGGAATTTAATTTTTTTTTAAACAATTTCATATATCCATCCCGGACGAGCCTCCAATTTCTTTATGTTACGTATCGGCTCGTTCAAAGTAACACAAAGAAAGAGCGACTACAACAAGCTTTGTAAATTTTAACGAAAATAATTTCCCTAGAAAACACGGTGAAAAGGTAAATAGGTGAAACAAGACTTACGATTTACGAAGAAGATCCAAAAATATGTTCTAAATTTGTGAAAACACATAAGTCCTGTGAATAAACAGTTCTAAATTGATACAGTCTGAATCTCAGTTCCGATCCAAGATGGCGGATGATGACGTCAGACGAAAGCTAACACAGAATGTCCAGAATTTTCACTGTAAAGCACAATTTGTATTGTTCTGTTCCGATTTAGAAATAATTTCATCAAATGTCTTTCTCCAAAGCCAGTAGTGTTGTTCTCCAGGGAAAATAATTATTTAGAAAGTAGATGAAATACAGCTACCACCACTAACATCACACATGTTGTTCCTCGTACGAATGCCAACTCTTTCCAGCACAGAAATACCTTTCTTAAGGTATTATAAACTCTGTAAGATTTTATGATGTGACTCTGAACTACGACTGACTACGACTACCACTGACCTTTCTTACAGATAACTAAGCATATAAAAGAAACTAATACATCGTTTCATGTACACACGCACGAAGCACACGTGTGATTTCGCAATCCATCTGGACATTACGAAAGCCTGAACAAGTATCAGCCAATCATTTTCATAGCTACTGCTGAATGTTTTCTTGCGACGAATTTACTATCATACAAAGCTCGTGCTTACATGAGTCACATTTACGTTTGAAATAAATACAATGTTTCTAACAAACTATTAGACCCATGCAAACATAATCATCATAATAATAATAATTACATTTAATGATGTAAAAATGAAATAAAAATGAAACAATGAATTAGAAGAATTTAAATTGTAACATATGTAATTTGACTACAGGGTCGTAACATCTCTGTATTAGGAAGGTTACTGAAATATTCACTCATCATTTGCCAACACACTATTTCTGCAAATGGTGTACAGATATCAAACCTTTACGTCTTTGTCAGAAACTTTCTACACGAACATACACACTGTTTATGACGACCTCTTAAAAGTTGCCATTGGGCATGTGTTAAACACTGGCGTGGAAAACCCCAGATTCGACTTTCGGAAAAGGTCTATAATACATGCACATCAGGTATAAATAATTCCATGACACTCTATCAATAAACATAAACACTTCAGTAAAAATTTTATGTATGCAAAATTTACCAACAGTAATGATTATTTAATAATTGTATTAATCTGTTAGCAGATTACAAATGACACGTGTTAGAAGATACATGTTTTTCATAATTGCAGAAGCACCGCTAAGCTTAAGTTTTTCATCAGCACATCCTGATGTACTGTGCCAAGAGATTTTCATACACCCCTCCTGTGTACAGGATTAGGAATGAGCTCGCTCCTTCTATCACAATATCCATAGTTGCAAAAGTGTAATGACAAACAAAGAAAGGGAGATAGTGTAAGTTTGTTTTACTACAAGGAAATTAGAAATAATTTTATATATTGATTGTACATTATGACCCCTGCTTGGACATCAAGCCAATGGAATATTATTCACATGTACAAGTCATGAAAACTTTGTTTAAGATACAAGTTATTTTGCAACAATCAGCACACATTTTGTTTAATAGTTGCGGTAAGGAATCCTACTATTTTCATGCATACAGATCTTGTAAATAGTATTGTTATCATTCTAGTGGATATTTATTTTGATTTCAGCAATGCAAGCCTAATAATAAGATCCAATGATATGTATAGCACTTTCCCAGGCGACTGATACACTTTATTAAGGATATATGGGGTTCATGGAATTTCTTCAGGAGGTTTGGGGAAGATGCCGTCATGATGATGATTACTAGCTAATATCTGTTCATGAAAATATGCTGCCTTCTGAAGGAATTGGCAAAAATGCATCTTGTCTCACATAGTACTTTGTAGATAGAACAAATAAGAACAAAAACAACACGTCGACAACTCCTCCTTGGGAATTGCTCATACGGCTCTAATACTGGATGAAAAGTTGTATGGATTAGCATGGGGATGCTAGTCATACAAGTTAATAAAATCTTCTTCAAAACAGGTATCATCGATGCTACAACATAAATAGTGGCAGATGGTCTACCCTTGCAAGGAAAAGAAAACATATCCCCACATCAGGGAGCTTATACTGAAAGCCCTCATCTGTCGACTTGAGGGCAAGCAGGATATGAGGAGGAGAAGAGAACTAAAGGAAGATGATCCCAGGAGAATTTGTAGAAACCTGGCGCCTCAAGAACCACCATCAACTCTAGTGTTGGTGAAAGAGAAGATCTCTCGATTTTAGTTATATAAAATATAAACCAGTGTCTAATATATGGAGGTATCTACTAAGGCTGGTTACACTTTATATAATATCCTGTAAACATCAGTGGTTGAAAACAATGTAAAATGCTGTATCTGCAATTGCTGAAAACTTTTTATATTAATTATTTATGACCTTCTTGCCCACATTATTTATAGGGAGAAATAGACTGGTGAGAAAAACATCTGAACGAAAGAATTATTGTTTGATGCAATATTATGAGCAGTCACAACAAAACAAAGAATGAAGTCAACTGTTTTCATTTTATATACAAATTCGTACAGGCAAGAAAGTGTTTAAGTTCATGCAAGCCTAGAGGGGATGAAGCCAGTGTATTCTCCAAAAGCATCCTGATATTTGTCAGGTATCTGCTAGAAACAGCAAGAGGGAATTATACGTCTCTGTCCAGACCCCAGCCTTCCATGCTGCCGTAATAGGAACTGCCTACAGGCAGTATGTCTGTTGGCGCTCATCAAGTCAACTTCATCGTTGAGGACAAGAATATCCCGTCTGTACATCGTGGACAAGGCAACTGCAGCCTCATCAAGGATTAGAACTTGAAAAGCCTGAAAAATTATTCCAATTTGTAATATGCTATTTCTAAAATGTAAAAAATATATTTTAAAAATAATAGGAACATGCACTTATTCAAATTTTATTCATCTTCCATCAGCAAATTCCACTGCAAAATAAACATGGATCAAAACTGCACACGTTTTTTTTATTTTCATCATCTGCTTAGATTTGTTTAGCATAGTGAGGTAACCACATTGAAACCAGGTAATGAGAAGAATATGCTCGATAAGGTTCAATAGTAATAAAAGTCCTTATCGTTTGCATATGTATGCATGTCTGTTTTTGGAAGGCTTACCATTTTAAAATTCATTCACAATGGTTGCAAAGAAAAACTCTAAGCATATGTCTCATTTGGTAAGCAGTCTCGCTAAAAGTCTTGAAACTTCTTATGTTAAATAAACTCTTAAGCATATTAAGAATAATGTATTAAGCGACAGTACGCATTCTAAACAAAAGTTGATATATTCATTACCAGCAAAAGTGATATGCAGAGCTGTCTCTTATAACACCTATTCCAGGTCTGTGGGCATCTCCCTACATTTTCCACACACCATTCTGGTAATCCGGTATTGGGGTTGGGTGATAGCCACCACACTGCCTTGAACCTGGCTCCAATACATTAAAGACGATGCTGAGGTGGAACTGCAACATCTGTATGAACAGTTCCCTCAGCCATTCTGGCTCTACACTTATGATCTCCTGGAATTTGTTTAACAGATTAAGCATACAGAATCTCTGTATGTACGTGGTACAAATAGCTTTAAAGCTAGAATCACGATACTATGGAAATTTCAACATTTACATCAATTATAAATCTTTGCAAATCCACCTTGGAAATAGAAGTCATTGCAAATGTTATATTGTAAGAGTAACTACCAAAGTTTTAATTCTGTGTATCAATGGATGCAGTATTTTGATTTTATTGGTACAAAGTGCAAGATACATATTCATAGGCAGGTACTACACATATCCTGTATACAGAAAGAGGTTTTCTGTAACGTAGCCCACATACCTGTCAAGTTATTAATGCCTTTTGTGATATATATTTTGTGCATAAAACTTGTAAGCTTTGGCAATAAAGGATTACATAAGTGTTATTGAAAGAATTAAAGAAGTTTCAAAATTTCCATTGCATCAAGTAAAATTTTTATTACAGAAATCATTTGCAGTAATCACCAGTTCAGAAGTGGAAAATTGTAATGCCAAGCAGACTGGGCAATTAAAATTCTTAACCAAAATGTTAGATTAAATATGAAGAAGATTTCTGTTTCTTGCAAGCCTTCATGTCAGTCTAAATTCTGGACAAATGAAATATTTCTGGAGTCTTAAGTTCTTATGTTTATCAGAAATACACCTTAAGGCATGCATCTATTTAAAACAGAAGAATAAAAGTGTGGTCAGAATTTTACAAGACTTAAATGGATATATTAATTTTGTACAAGTCTAAGTTTTTAAAAACTGCTATCTAGTCAGGTCTAATCGCTGAACTCTAAGGCAAGATCGCATGGACTTTTTGTTACCAATTTGTATTTATTTAAAATAAAATTATAAATGTATTACTTAAATTGGAAAAAGGGAAAGCCGATCTTAACAGTATTAAATATTCGTATACCACTAGTGTAGAATACTTCTATCTATATATGAAATAATTTTAGGTAGTTTATATTTTGATTGCCACAGGAATTTAAAATGGTACCACAAGCATTTATTTACATCACTCTGTGTATTTTGCTAAATATGGTTGCTTGAACTCCTAAACCAATAGCCTTATATCATTAAGTACAGTGACTGACGAAGGCAAAATAGATAATAATAATAATAATAATAATAA
The DNA here is from genome assembly GCA_016617855.1 of Megalonaias nervosa. NCBI lineage: Eukaryota > Metazoa > Mollusca > Bivalvia > Unionida > Unionidae > Megalonaias > Megalonaias nervosa. The sequence continues at coordinate 12,015 of JAECUM010090779.1, forward strand.
TAATAATAATAATAATAATAATAATAATAATAACTTTATTTAAAGAGGGTAACACAGTTAGCTGAAGAACTAATTTACCTTGAGTCCCTCATACAATGGAATTTATTTTAACTACATCTCTGAAGCCACTGGATATATTGGGTTTGGAAGAAGAAAATAGAGATGGCATTTATAATGTCAACTGGAATACTATTCCAAAGCAAAGTTCCAGAGTACTTGAAACTTTTATTGAATAATTCCTTATTTGGTTTGGGAATTTTATACTGTTTGGTAGACATGAATTGCAGGTGTGAAGCATTACCAGGTAGCCTATACTGGAATAGTGATTGTAAATATTCAGGGGAACCATTATTGGATATTGTTTACAATAATTTGGCTTTTCTCAAACAGATTCGGTTTTTAATAGGTAATATTTTTAACTTACAAGATCAATTTTCCTTGCTTTATTTCTGGATTGATATTAGCCTGAATGCTCTTGTTTGAAGATTTGCTAGCTTTCCTATGTTTTTATCGTTTGGTTTACCCCACACTGTATTAGTCTAAATAGAGTTGTATGTAACTGTTATAAAATAGTTTTCTGCACCTTTTAAGGAGAAAATGTCTTATCATACTGTGAAGCCATAAACTTGAATTAACTTTTTTATTTACTGACGTGTTTGATATGTTCAGTCCATGATAGGTTATTATCTGCCAAAACACCAACATGTCTATCATGACAGACCGTTTGCAAAATTTTATCCTTCCATGTCAGATATAGTTCATCACTACCAAGATTTGTTCTTTTTTGCCGTGTTGAGATAACTAATATTTTAGTTTTACCAGTATTTATCACCATGCCATTGCATGTGCACCAGTTGTCCAGTTTGTTTAGAGCATCCTGCAAAGAAATGTCTAGTTCATACTTTGTATTTTGAATGCCATCTTCATAGAGATCTGTGGATGAAATTGAGTCCCTTACTGAAAAGTGGTAGGTCATTAATAAATAATATAAATAGTAATGGACCTATAATTGAACCTTGTGGTACTCCATATCTAATTGTTCCAGGTTCAGACAGAGCATTATTTATATAAGCATGTTGTGTTCTCTCACTTAAGTATGAAGTAAACCATCTAATTGCGCTTTCATCACATTGGTAAATTTTAAGTTTCTTCAAAAGGATTTCATGATCCACCATGTCAAAAACGTTCCTGAAATCTACAAATACAGATCCTATTATTCGACCTTGATAAAGTGCTTGAAGCCGTTCATCAGTTAGAGAGATCAAGGCAGTCTCTCACGAATGTTTATGTCTAAAGCCTGATTGATTACGGTGTAACAGCAAGTGTTTGGTTAAATATGACATGAATGAGTCATGGACATGTTTTTCAATCAATTTTGACAAGTTTGGTAGTATTGAAATTGGATGGTAGTTATCAGCATCATTCTTAGAATCAGATTCCTGCATTGGCATTACGTTTGCAGTTTTCCATATTTTGGGGACAGATGAGGTTGCAATACTTAAATTGATTATGAATGTTATGCTATCTGAAATAGCTGAGGCAGAAGTTTTAATGAGTGGTGGAACAATCTGATCAAGTCATGTAGCTTTCTTGGTATAAAGTTTACTGAGACATTTTTTAACAAGATTTTTTATACTGGTGGGATAGAGAAACATACCTCCTTAGGGATTTTGCTGTTTCAGAACTTTTTCAATTCACTAAAGTTGTTTTATATCTCTGGTTCTTTTAACTTAGTGGTAATGTTGGCTAAAAAGTCATTAAAAACATTTGCAATGTCAGTGTCATCAGTAACTTTGTTGTCATTTACCAAAAGTGAGCGAATATTATTTGTCTGATCTTTGTTTGTTCCCCCATTAAGTTCACTGAAGACTTTCCAAATGGAGTTTGTGTTGCTCTTTTTGTTTTCAAGCATAGATTGATATTAAGTTTTTTTTATAGCTTTTTTAATCATACTTGTTTTTTTATTACTCCACACTTTATATTGTGCATGGTTTCATATAGCCTTCAATTGGTCTCGTGTCTTCATAGCATCTAGGATTTCAGTAGTAAGCCAATTAGGATGGATTTCATACTTGAGGTACTTTCAGTGGTGCATGCTTAGAGACTACATCCATAAATAAGTCAGTCCACACCCTCAGAGTTTCATCTATTTAATAAATATTTTGGATTATATTCCATGGAACTTTATATAAGTCGTTGAGAAATTGTTCTTTACTAAACTTTTGGAACGATCTGTAAATGATAGTTTTGTGTGAATTTTTCTTATTTCTCTTGCATTTAACCTTTGTTGTCAAAATAGTAGGATAGTGGTCACTAAGACCAACATTCGGTAAATTAACACAAGCAACATTGTCTGGTAGGTTGGTATAAATGTGATCAATAAGAGTGCTTGATATTTCTGTTACCCTTGTGGGCTCATTTGCCAGCTGGACTAGGCCTAATGATTCAATAAATTCCATCCAGTTGTTCCTTATTTGAGTATTGAGAAGGTCCTTATTTATATCGCTGAGTATATATGTTTTTTTCTCCTGTGCACAGGATTTTCTATTTGTTTTCAAAAAGTTATCATTCCAAAGGTGGCCTATAAATGAAACCAACTAGGAATGATTTTGCATTTTTTGAGAAATTTCCACCCAAATACTCTCAATTTCATGCGACTCCAAGTCAGGTCACTTTTCTGCGACAGCAGGGGGAGGTCTTGTTGTATACATTAAGGAGGACGTACTTCCTTAATGTATACAACAAGACCTCTCCCTGCTGTCGCTCTGTCCCTGCATAATGGTTTATTGTAGCCTTGACATGGAAAAAGATTATCATTGTGGTTAGCATTTAGTTTGGTTTCAGTGAGTCCTAAAACATGTATATTATTTTCCTTGGAAGAAAACATTAACTTAATGTGGTCTACTTTTCCCACTATACCTTGTACATTTAAGTGACCTACGTTAAAACCTTTGGTATTTAGTTTCATATCAATTATATGGATGTCATCATGCAATGGGATACTCACTGAGATTGTCTCCAAACTACTTTTATCGTTTTGGTATTATATAAGGTGGCCATATAGATGAAGTGGCCTCTGTATTTTCTATGGTATCTGTGCATGGTTTTCCTTTATCAAATGATATTGGGGTGGGGTAGTGAGTAGCAACAAAAAGTAAAGCAGTTTAAACATACATTGTTTGGTAAAATAAATAATCCTACAATACAAGTATGCATTTTCTAAGTTGTGCAAAACACTACTGACTTGTAGATATTAGAGACTTTGCCAAGTACCAAACATTTTTTCAATATATATCAATACTTGTTTTGCAAGATATAAATAAACAATTACCCTCATTCTTTTCTGCCTTGTTTGAACTATGCGTAGAGCTTGGTCAGCTATGTTTTCAGGCTGCACAGCATGTCTTCCAGCAGCAGAGAGGGTGAACCCTACAACTTTGTAGAGACCTTATTTTTGAAAATTAAGGGTTCCCTGAAAAAAAATAAGTTTTTGTCTTAATAATGAAAACTTCTTTAATTGACCAGATTTTTTCACAATCTGGTCACTACGCGTATGTCATTCACCCTCTCTGCTGCTATAAATTAAACAGCCATTATAGATATTATCAATAATGAGTATTGGAGAACCACATTCAGCTAAATTAGCTCGAGAGCGACTAGAGGCAATTAAAAAATATCTACCTGTTCGTGATTCTGTTAAGCAACAACTACAATCGCGTCAGAAATCTCAAGTTGAATTTGAGGAGGATACAAAAAAATTATTTAAACCTATCACTGAGACCACTAAAGGTATTCAACCTGTGTTAGAGAAAACAGCTGAGGCTACAACTGCAACACAGAAGGTTATTGGAGCATTACCAAACCAAATTAAGGAAGCTATGGAGTCTGCCGATAAAACACGTGCTGAAATTCAAGATGTTAAAAATATTGTCGAGGATCTCTCTAAACCAGAATTAAAAACTCGGTATTTTAATCAACGAGGCTATGAAGCAATTATAACTGATCCTGTTGAAGTTGCTGCGGTGGGATATCAGATTCGGAGTCAGTTTCTAAAGCCAGAATTTTATAACACTCCAGAAGACGAGTGGAATGCTAGGGTATTTCGGGAGCACAAGGGTATTTCACAAATCAGTAAAAAATATAAAGAAGAATATGATGATTTTGTTAATAAAGTTAATGAAGTGAAAAACAATTTGGAATACCAGTTACATCATCAAAAAAGCAGAAATCTCGACTGCGGAGACAACCATCACCATCACAATTTGAATTACCACCACCACAATTTGAACCATCACCACAACGATCACCAAAAAAACCATCGAAACCAAGTAAAAAAGCATCACGACAAAAAACACCAAAACCATTTGAGCAATCACAAAGTGATTATCCACAACAATCTGAACCACCATCACCACAACGATCACAACAATTACAACAAAAGCTACAACGAGAACAAGAACGACAAAAAATAATAAAACAACAACAAAAAAAAGAACTACAATTATTTAAAGAATCATTTGGTGATTACTCAGAATTAACACCATCACCACAAATCAGATTACCATCATCACAACAACCAAGAGAAGAGGAAGAAGAATTTCAAGACGCTCCAGGCGCAACTGGAAGTGGTTTAGGAAGTGGTCTTATTACTTGTCCCAATAACGTTCTTGCTGATGTCGATCGACTAGAAATCCTCATCGGAGGAAAAAGAGCTGGTAATAATTCCCCAGAAATCATTAATGAAGTAGCTGATATTTGCAAACGATTATTTAGTTGCGGCATCATGGATATTAATGTATATCGATCTCTCATTAATGAAATCGCCGACGATTATTATAGTGATTAAGTATGTAATTAGTGATAAAATCACTTAATAATAAAATGATCATACACAATACTCGTGGACCTACCATGGTCAGGGTAATAAACTCTCGATTACCGGTATACAAAACGACCTACGGAGATGGACTAGGTGATGTTATTCAGGGTCTGTTTAGAAGGATAGCCCCAAAAGCAATACCGATTACAAAGCAACTAGGAATGAAAGCTATTGATGTTGTTCGTGAAAAAGGTATAGGCGCTGTTGGTAATCTCGCTAGCAAGGCATTCTCAGCAATTAAAGATAGACTATCACGATTAATACGCAGACCGACCCGACCTGTGAAATTACCCAGCACCGAAGTGATGCCCGCAAGGGTAAGTAAAATAATAAATCAAGCCGCTAATCAAAAACTAGCGGAGTTAGCTGATATCCCGATGTCGGAAAAGGAAAAAAATATAACCGCTAGTCTGATAGCAGGAAGTGGTCTTCGAGTTAGACGAAGTCGATAATAATAAAGATGTTTAAACGCATATCTGACCCCGCGTTTGATATGGACGCACCAGTTCTCAAAGATGAGTCTGTGCGCGATTATCAGTATTATTCTTATGACGCACGAATTCCAGATCAGCGTGGACGAATCGAACTACAGGTTCAGGATACAAGTAGATATTTCTTACCCGCTGAAGCATTTATTGAAGTAGAAGGTGAAATTATAAAGACAGATAATACCGAATACGCCGCTGGGGATATAACTGGTTTTGTTAATAATGGTATTATGGCGTTATTCGACAGCGCTACGTACATGATTGACGCAAAAAATATTGAATCGATTCAGAAAGACGTTGATGTTGCTACAACAATACTTGGTCTTGCGAGATACAGCGACGATTACTCAAGATCAGCTGGTCCATCAATGATGTTCTCAAAAGATACTTCTAATTCTCCAAAGTACCAACAAAATAATATAAGACGACCAAAAAACTTCGCCGGCGCCGCCGATGTGGATGTAGAGATTATGATTATTAATGTAGATGCAGATTTTAACTTAGGATTTGCAGCGCGTCGAGCAATGTTAAAGGGTAATAGGAAATCATTTTCTTGTGTGATTCCACTGTCACACATCTTTGGATTCTGTAGAAATGTTAGAAAAGTTATTTTTGGAGCTAAACACACAGTTGTACTTGTGCGAAAAGGTGATGATAATGATGCAATGTGGCACGTTGAAGGAGCAAATGATGCTGCAACTGCGGCACTTCATGGTAAAGTTATACTGACCAAACTTTCCCTGTGGATGCCAGTGATGACTCCAACAATATCTGAAGAAGACCGGTTACTATCTTTTATGAGTCAAGGTGGTAAATCGACGTTATCATGGTTAACTATGACCACAGATGCTATCCAGAGTAATATTAATGGTTTATTTACGTGGCAAATAGCATCACAGCAAGGTGTTTCTGCACCGCGCCATATATTTATTACGCTTCAAAATACTGCACGAGTAAATAATCAAACACAAAGTAATATGATATTTGATAAACTCGGTGTTTCTGAGGTTTCATTAAGGATAAATGGACATCAAGAACCATCCGAGGATATATTATTGAATTTCGATCAAAATCATGTAGCACGTGCATATCATCGATTAATGTCGTTCATGGGTCGTGATCAAAATATTGATACTGGTTTACAAATATCGCAGCTAGATTTTACATCGCTGTATCCGATTTATTACTTTTCTCTAGAACATTTAGATTTAACCAGACAATCTGTGGTAGATATTCATTTTCGAGCTCGTGTAATTCGAGGGGTTATTGCAAATTACAGAGCAATTGCTGTTATACTCAGCGATAAATCGATGTTACTCGAAGGTGTTGGTGGACGAATGAGAGTTATCGATGCTCCAGTAGAAAACATATAATTAGATCACCTGATTTAAAATCAGGATAATATTAATAATGTCATATCATCACGTTAGTGTGAGTCTCACCCCTGGTCAGATTAAAAAGCTGCAATCAGCATCAAAAAATAATTGTGGAATAAAAATATCGCTAAAACGAGAACAGATGACCGGTGCAAATAAACTGTCGTTGACCGAACGTCAGTTTAAAAACTTCAACGACGCTAAAAAATCAAATAAAGGCGTCAAACTTAATCTTTCTGCGGGCGCCATCAAAGACATCGCTAAAACGGGTGGTATATTTCCGCTTCTTGCAGCAATACCAGCATTAATAGCAGCTGCAGCACCAGCTGTTGCAAAAGCAGCTGCGCTAGGCGCTGTTGGAACAGCTGCTGGAATGGCGTTAAAGAAAGCAACCGGAAAAGGAATCAAAAAAAAGGAAAGGGTCTAAGATTACCAGGGACTCCACACTGGTACGGAAAAGGCCTAAGATTACCAGGGACAGTTTACTAATAACACCCATGTACAATTTTGATTTACTTAATGCTGCTAAGCAATTAAAAATAAAAAATTTCAGAAGTGTTTTTATGCGCGATCAATTACCTACCGTTGCAATGCAACATGAAACCGGTATTATTAATCTCGATAAAAATTCTGGCCCAGGCACGCACTGGGTCGCATATGCAATTGATCCACGTGGAATTATTTATTTCGATTCGTATGGATTAGCACCACCAAAAGAATTTCTTCATTATGTCAGTAATAATACTGCTCCAATCTGGTATTCAACGCTACCGACACAAAAAATAACTGATCCTCCAATATGCGGCCGTGAAACCCTCGCTATGCTTGATGCTGTATCAAAATCAACAGCACCGCCTCATAAAGTCGTGCACGCGTTCACTACACTACGTCATAGTACTTAAACTGATATCAGTAAATATAATGGTAGATATTTACGGAAGATCCTCAGGTAGAGCTCAGAAGATCGATTTATCTAAATATGCAACCATTGATCAGCTCAGAAATGAAATCGATGATTTATTAAATATAACGAGTGTGGATCAAAATGAAGTCGTCGTTTTTCAGGATAAACAAGGGCGATTAAAAACGAGTAACATACAACTACTAGATGTTCTTGTACGAATTCCCAACGCGGTTGTTAATAATGTCGTTACTTTCACTGATCAGGGTAAAATACAGGATTCCGGTAAGTCGGTTAACGATTATGTTAAGAAAACTGGTGATGTATTTACCGGTGACATTATTATGTCAGGAAGAAAAATTACGTATCTTGGAGATCCAATCGCAGATACAGACGCAGCAACAAAAAAATACGTCGATGATCAAGAATCCAAGTACGTGTCAGTGCGCGGTGGTATAATGCGTGCATTTCTCGACATGAATAATAATGGTATTAATAATCTCAGAACACCAGAAACAGATTTTGACGCTGCAACGAAGAAATATGTCGACGATAGGGAAATTCCAATAACGACTTCGTTAACGACAATTAATGATGGAATTGCTTCATTTAGAACTGAATATTTTAATCACGTACAAACATTTCTAAATTTTCGTAGAAATGTACACAGATCTATTAATGACTTTTTTGGAACTCCACCAAATGTTATTATTAATCTCGCTGACATTAACGCAAGACTCAACGATATCATTAGTGGTATTCCTAATATTATTCAAAAAACTAATCTCGTTAAAATTCCTCACAAGCAGATCATTAATATCGTGTACACAGTCGCATCAGGAAGAGCAACATGGACACCGGAAAATAACACTTTTAAACACACTGCAGAGGTTACTGGTGTATACAGATTATCTGTATTTAGTAGTGCAAAATTCAGTATATTTACCACATTTCCATGGCGTCATTCAACCGATGATTTTTCTGGAATTGTGTCTATAGTGTTAAATAAAGATACTGAAGAAACGTTTATGCTAATAGCGAATGATAAAAATTTAACCGCAGCGACTTATTGGTGGTGTATTGAGTTCATAGCCGAAACTCCTCAATTAGTTACCTAGATAAATATAATGAATCAAGAATCATTTATCGACGTTCAACGTCACAGATACGCTCAAGTATGTGAGTGTCAAACTAAACTAAAAATATCATCGACGATTACACGATAAAGGTAAAAAAATATCGTCGTCGTATGGTCGTTATTGATATAATGGTATACTCGGTTTCTGCTGTTATTGCTGGAAGTGGATTATTATTATCAACGATAACGATGACAGCGCCTGCAGTTGTAACGATTATAGTTTCAACGGCAACAACATGCGCAGGTATTTTCAGTATTATCTCTAAAAAAATATCTACGTGTACGAATAATAAACTAAACGAGTACGTGATGAAATTGCACACAGCAACAGCCGCATACACTAAATTATGCTCGTATATTTCAGCGTATCTCGGTGATGGTAAAATATCTGATGAAGAGTTCGTAACGATAATGAAAACCTACGATGAAGCGTTCATAGTGGAACGCGATGCGTTCTCTAGTGACAATAACGGAAAGATGGAGAATTAAATAATAACTATAATAATAATGTCAGAGTCGCAATTACTTCAGCAGATCGTAGCTAATACAACGCCGTCAAAAACTACTATGATATCATTAAGTTCAACCAATCCTGAATTTAGCGTTAATTTTTCGACTGCAATTCCAGCAAGGAAATAGCATTAGCGCAATTACGAGTTTATTATAGTTGGCCTAATATTAGATCAAAACCGTTTGGTGGACAACAACCAAATAATTCACTGGTATTTGCGAATAAGAATAAACCGGATGGAACACCTGACTGGCAGGTTGTTGGAATTTCAACGGGCAGTTATCAAATAGAACAGATTAATGATGAGTTCCAACGCAGAATTAAATCTATCATAGGCAAAGAATCTAAAATAGCGATTACTGTCTACGAACCAACATTATCTGCGGTTATTGAAATAAATTCCCCTGATTACTCCGTAGATATTTATCAAAGTTCGATCAGATCAGTGTTAGGATGGCCTGATGTCGCACCTGTTTATAATGGAGTTTCAGAACCAACTAAAAATGAGTTTAAAACGAGTGAAGAAAAATTCATTAAAAATCCAGAATATCGAGAAAATTATCCATGGTATCGTATAGCATTTGAATTTGATCCAAACGACGATATATACTACTTTACCGATTTTTACGGTAAAAGAATTCCCAATATAGGTATATCAGCATTTAATATTATCGTTACACCAGAAGGGAAACAACGAAATATTGTTGATGTAAGACTTATTAAACAGTTTTTAGATACTCTTAAACCCGAATACGATAAAACGTTTAATGATTTAAGAAATTTACTTATTTCATTATCACAACATTATAATGAAAGTGTAAAGCAGCAAATAATCGAGTCAATAAAACATTTAAATGGTATCTTATTCGATTTATACATCGCCAATCGAAGTATTATAAAAACTGCGACTCAGTTCGGTAGAAATCGTTACTCAAATCCAGAATATAATCAAATATTTCTTGATCATTATAAAATAACAGAAAAAGATTTACAAACATTTGTTATACCGGATTTAAATAACGCTGAAATGAAGAAATCATTAAATGATCTTATTGAAGAATATTATCCGGGAGTAATTGAATCGTGGAAAAAAATAGCCCCACCACCGGCTATACTAAAACACAATAACAACCCCTTTGGTGCCGGTAGACATATATCGCCAGGCATTGTAAACATAACAACAACAATTGCAGTCAATCTGGTATGTGATGTTATTGAAGGTAGCTATCAGGTAGATCTTTCTAAATCTAGCCACCGCAGTGGCACTGCGGAGCAAGGGTACATATTATTCAGTTTTAGCCCGATTGTCCCACCAGGCTCGTTAATTGTGGCAGAACCAATTAATCCCGTTTACCTGCGAGTTCATAATCCATTTCTGACAAGAATAAATTTCAAACTTACAGACCAAAATAATAGAATTCTGGACACGAGGAACGAATCTCTTAATATAAACCTGTATGTACGCTCATAGAACGTTTTTATTATAACAATATCCGGATATTATTCTTTTGTTTACATAAAATCCGTGAACTGTGGCTGCATATTGATTATTCCATAACATGTGCGTAAAGTTATTTTAAGACCGCTATATATTATAACTAAATCAATATCCGCTGTTACGGCCCACGCATAGACTCAGTGTTATACAGAATTATATATATTTCGGAAACTAGAAATATAAAAATCTCATTTTAGACAGAAAAATATGGTTTTTGTTAAGAATATTGTAGTTTTTAGGAATAACGATATGACTGACACATTGGTAAACACATGCTAACTTTTTTAATATGTATTTATAACAAGGTCCGATAGCTCAGTTGATAGCGTGTAGAAACTCTCATCCGGAGGGTCACAGTTCGAAACCCAAGAAGGATAAATTATCTGCGGGGGGCGATTTTATGCCAAAATTTATAATTTATTGGGGGCTCCAGCCACCCCCGTCTTCAGAGTACACCAATCCACTACGTCAGCACGTGGTGGATTCACTTTTGTGAATAACCCATTGGTTGATCGTTATGGGTTGGTGTGCTACGTGAAGACGGCATTTCATTATCATCTCATCATCATATCATCTCATCAAAATATACAGCGGGGGGTGATATGAGGTCGTGACCTTGTGACTTCACTAAAGGGGTACCCCACACAGGGGCCATTCCAAAAGACACAATCGCAAACTAAAAATAAACCTAATGAGGTTCGGTCACAAAGACCAACAGCCTTTGAGTTCTTAGAGTTTCGGTTGCGGATATCTAGAAATTCTTGTAAGGCAACAATAAACAGAGTCTGATTGGTCACAAAATAAGACCTACACGTACAGACAACCCTCTGAGCCTCTAAAGTTTCGGTTACGGATATTTAGGGGTCTCTTTGGGGGGTAAATGTCTAAACAAAGATTCGGAACCTCATTAGGTTTATCTGATACAACTATGGAATGGTAGACCGAATGTCACCCCGCGCTGTATATTTTTGTTTATTTTTATATTAAATATAAAAAATAAATATATATAATGAACCATGAAAACATCAATGATATTATTTCTGCTATTAAAAAACTAAAACATAATGGAATAAAAATATCTGATAATCTCGACCCTCAGAAAATCATGTGCGATTTTGAATTACTGCAACAGAGAAAATTCGATAATAAATATACACTATCTTCAAACTACAGATTTATAAAATTAATTTATCAATCCATGCTTGAATCACTAGCTATGGTAAACGACAATCAGGTAAAGCTATTTGCACCTCTTGCACGTTCTATCAAAAATATTAAATCCGAACTGTCTCACGAGTACGAAAGAAAAAACATTGTGGATAATCGTGTAATGCAATTAAGAAAGATTATGCTATCTGATTCTGTCAATGCTGAGAGCGGTGAAGATGAACCCCTGACAGAGTCAGTGACTGTAATTATGGCTAAACAAAATCCTTGGGAAAATTAACAGAGTCGAATTATTTGTTTTTGTAAGAATAGAGAGTTAGATATATTCAAATACTATTCGCTGATCATATGTTTTCGAAAATGCAGATCTAGTAATATTATCTGCAACGAATTTTACTGAAGGTGGTACTATGTCAAAATATTTGGCAGCAGAATTAATTGACTTGAACACAATTTCTTCACCATCTACATTTACAGATTTAACAGATCTTGCAAATCGTGCGCCACCAGTGTTTCCGGATTTACAATTTTGACTCTGTGTAGTAATTCGTAGATTTCCAAGTGAGTTATCAAGCTTATTGCCGTTGATGTGGTCAACCACATACCCATCTTTGATTATTCAAAAAAAACACTCGTATGTAAATCTATGTGAGTAATAATTTTTATTTCCTTTGGTATTAAACGCAAGATAACCAGTATTGGTAACACTACCTACTGGTTTTTTCAATCTGCAGTTTCTAATCACGCCATCACGAGATGCTTCATAATTGGTAAGGATTGGATGTGACACAGACTCATTTTGCTCCATTTATATATAATACTATTTGTCTAAATCATTATTTTGAAATCTAACCAGATAATCTTCTTCTGTCTTTATAGGAGATTTACCTGATAATGTGTTATTTTTTTTGTCATAATATCGTTTTAGTTCTCTATACTTTTTTCCGCCACATTTTAGGCACAATTGAGTTTTTCCTCTTACTCCAACACCGCATTTCACACACGGTATTGGTCCTGTACTTCCACTTTTGATACTCTGTGCATGATTTCCGCAGTATTTGTTCACACACGATTTATTACAAGTAGAAGTATATCCAATTTTGAGCCAAGCACATTTGTTTTGTGTTTCAATCATATACAAAAGATTAATGTTCAATTAAATATTTGCCCTAATTATAATATGGAGGAATTATCCGTTATTGAACCTTCCTCTACTAGATTTGACCTTGACAGACTATCAGAATATAAACTTAGTACTTCGATGCAGGATCTGGCATTAATGGTAACCGAACGTATTCGTGAAGCAAAAAAGGAATTTCGTGACGATGGTGCAGTTTATGCATGTTCAACATTCAGAGTTGGAAATGTTACTAATATGATGAATGACAAACGAGGAAAAGTAATTATTAATCACCTTGATAATCAAAAATATTTTATTTTAATAAAATTTATTGTAAATACAGAAGAAGATATTTCGATTATTCGTGATAAGCGTGATCCAGTCCGTGTGCAGCCCGGGGGTAATATTGTTCTTTTAAGTAATAAATCTAAGCCTGGAATACTTACTGGCATTGATAAACCCTATTATATACAGAGTTATCCAGCGACTGCAGTTGTATACGGAATATTTCCGCTGAATGATAAACCTAATGTTACGGATCTGAAACCGATGAAAATATCGAGAATAAACTGCGTAGCTGAACGAGTTACAGAACATTTTACAAATGCGATACGTGGTAATGGTTTAACAGATTTAAGACATAAAAAAATAAACAAATGGGCAGAGTCCGTTAAAGATGCTGGTGCATCTATTAAGGATGTCGCTGAGCTAGAAAAGTTATTAAGATTTCTAATAACAGTAAAAACACTAACCGGAGAGATATTATACGATCCAAAATATATAAAAAATGGAAACCCTATAACAATCGTTGATCATAATGCACATGCATGGACTAATGCTGTAACGATATTTCCACGAGATAGAAAAGTTAAGTTTTATGATGGTGATATATTTGATTTTATTAAAAATACCAGCAAAAGCGACC